>NDXB01011259.1:0-25329 GCA_002631895.1 Agapornis roseicollis
GGGGGGCTAGAAGGGGGGGGATTAGTGGGTGAACGTGCTGCCTGGCTGGGTTCAAACTACAACACTGTGATGTGGTTGTCATCACAGAAGAAACAAGGTGGGATGACTCACAAAACTGGAATGTTGCAATTTCTGTGGTCTCTGGAGCCTTCTTTCCAATCTGAGCTTTCCAGAGCCTGAGTGCTACCTATACAGTAGAGCGTCTCACATGACTTCACAAGCACTTAATACTGTTATGACCAAAAGGGCTACAGGGGAGAAGAGGGAAGAAAGGAACAGGCAGCATAAATGCTGTTCATGATGTAATAGTCTTCCTTATTGTTCAATTCAAGTGATGTAATTCTAGTCTTAAATACTTGACAAACATACCATGTTATTTTTTTTTTGTATGAGTTGCTGGAACAGGACATGTTTTGTTTGTTTGCTTTGAAGTAATAGGTTTCTAGACTTTTCATATCCTCAGTCATGTCTAGGCTGCCCCAGGGGCTTCTCTTAGCTTCATAATGATCTTGATTTTTAATTGTTTATTAAAGATATATGCTTTGCAAATGAAGGAAAAGGTATTACGGGATTCCAGGAAGAAGGATCCACGAGACAAGGTAGATGAAGGAAAGAAAAATCTTCTGTGTGGAAAATGCAAAGCATTTGCCTGCAGTACAGATGACATCAGAATTATAAAGGTATGTCACTGTATGGAAACGTACAACCTTGAACACCAGGAAAGTCAGCATTATTGAACAGCATTGTTCATGAGTGTACACAGTAGGCTATTTTGTGCAAACTGGAGCAGAAAAACAATCTGAGTAAATTTGTAAGCCACAGGACCAGTCATAAGTACTTCTATAGCATATTATGATGGTGGTAGGTGATGACGTCCAAGGAGTATAAACATGTGATATGACAGAAATCACTTCAATTTTCCTGAATCTCCTTCTGTTATAAATGTATTAATTTTGTGGAAGACCATGCGATCTTCAATGACATATAACCTAATAGTGGAAGTGCTGGATATTTACCTTCCCAATTAGCATAAGGTTGGAAATATTCCTGCAGTTGAGAGACTTCTCCTGCCATTTCTGTTGACTGAAAATTAGCTGCAGAAAGTACGGAGATTAGCTCACTGTTTCGCTTCTTGCCTTATGGGCCAGTTTTCAGTTTTGAAAGGCAAACCATGGTTTTAAAAGAGGAGGCCTTTATTTCTTCAATATTACTTTGGTTTTCAGTTTTTTAGATAGTTCATATTGCTTCTATGTATCTTATGGGGACATTTTTACTGTACTTTTTCTGAAGAATTTCTCTGTAGCCCAAGAAGCCAACAGTCTATACATGAAAAGTGGTGATTATGAAAAGACTTTTCTGGGCACTTCAAGCCCTTCTAGTTCTGAAATTTGTTCTTCTGAAGCTTCTATTTGTGCAGCTCTGAAAAGCACAGTTGTGATGACAAGAAGCTTGAGCCACACCTCTGCAGAGTGCTTGCCTTCAGGCATTTCCCTTTTTAATCAAGAAAATCTGTGTTTTGTTTGTTTTTACTAGCTGTTTTTGTAACATAAATGGAGTTCACTACTGCTCTGCACAGGGAAAGTCCACAGGCAAGGAGCAAAGGCAAATAGCTCAGCCTTGTGAAAACAGGGAAAGTCCACAGGCAAGGAGCAAAGGCAAATAGCTCAGCCTTGTGAAAACCCATGACAAATAACATATCTCTGAAACCTCTGAATGTTACTCCATTTTCCGCTTCTGTGTGATCACCTATACCTATGCAAATAGATCTGGGAATTCAAAAAACTCTTCAAAAAGAGATTTTGCTTAGTAATCTGCAAATAACCACTCACAATATTTTAAATAATCCCTACAGACTCAGTTCTGTCTTAGTTCAGCCTATGTATCTAATAGAAATTGCTCTTCCAGGATGAACGAGCATTTTCTGACTTGCTCAAATTGTACGTATTTTTTTTCAAATTAAGCTGTTAATTTCTTAAATCTTTGATTATACGTGTTACAAACAACAAGTGTAACTCCCTTACCTTGCTAGGGTTACTTTTTTTACCACTCCAAAGGAAAATGGAAAGCTGGAGTCATACAGTTAAAATGAGTGGGAAGCAGGAGACTCAAGATGTCTGTTGTCTGGATGTCTCTGTTAGTTCTATGCCCAAGGCTGAAATACTGCAGGCATGGTTTCTAGAGAAGCTAAATTCAAATGTGCATAAGCTGGTGATGATATACAGTAGGCTTGGTTTTGATAAGCCCAATTCCGGGCCTTTCTACTACCTGGTATTTAATGAATGGGGAAAAAAGAGCAATGAGTCAAGGGGGCTGGAGCGTGGGCCTCCTGAATGACAGGAATCACTTCACCAGGGAAATGGTATTTGTGAGGGGAAGAAGAATGTCAGAAAAAAAGTAAGGAATAATGTTTCTACTACTAATCACTTCTGGCATGTGTTGTTTCAGGAATCTCATCACACTGTCCTAGGAGACGCATTCAAGAAGCGGTATATAACAAAGCCTCACCCTAAACCAGTCCAGTTCGATTATTTTGAGAAAAAAAGCAAGATGCATTGCCAAAATGCTAACTGCCAGCATGACTGGGGAATCATAGTGAAGTACAAGACATTCGATAATCTACCAGTGATCAAAATCAAAAGCTTTGTAGTAGAGAACATTGAAACTAAGACACAAATGGATTTTCAGAAATGGAGAGATATTAATTTTTCTCTGAAGAATTTTGATGCTGAAGAACTGTCCAGCTGAACTCAGCATTCTAATGCATTTATTAGCCTACTGCACTGAGCTGAAATAGTGGATGATATATGAGTAAAAAAGTTTTATTCTTTATGTCACCTTATATGCTAGGCCCCATATCAGCACCTGGCTAGAATAAAAAAAAGTGCTAATATGGCCACAAGAAAAAATTGCTATCTAATTAAATGTTTCACCAGAAGGTTTAATATAAGTAGAGCCAGACATGTGCCTAAGCCTCTAGATCTTAATCCTGTTGCTATGAAGAGGTTAGTCTGAGAAAAACAAAATCACTTTGAATGACTAACTAACTAAACATTTAATGTCAAGCACTTCTGTGTGAATCAGAACTTGTTACCAGTGACTTCTGGTTGGATTGAACCTCCATGTAGACAACATGGGTTATGCATACTGATACTTTGGCTACTTTTAATGCTTTAAGCATCTTGGTATATAGCAAATTGAGAGAAAATGTCCAATAACTTTTCTGTAAGGCTGATATTGCATCTTTCAAGTCCATCTTTAATAGAGAATTTTTCTGCAACAGTCTGAGAAAAGCAGCAGGGCTTCATGAAGCCTTCCTGGAGGACGCATCTTCTGGATTGAAATGGTAGCAGTTTCCTTCCATCACTGCATGTTCACCAGTTGCCACTGCATGTTTCATGTATGTAGAATTACGTGTCTGAAATATCTGAATCCTGAAGAAAACCACCTTGAAATGGAAACCTAAGTAGGAGTCCAAAATGTATTTGACTACCTAAACCTTAGTAAGACTTGTGGTGTTCTTTCAAAGTGTTATGTGGCATTTAAGAGTAAACCAACTTTTTAACCACTGTTTCACGTTCCGAGTCAGTACTTTTTACTGTGAAAGGTGGATGCACTGTACAGGAAGCCTGAATCTCAGGCTTACAGAAACTTACTCTGTGTTTAGTTTTTACCTAGTTCTTTGCTGTTCTTGTATCTACTTCCAAAAAGGAAACACAAAACAATGGATAAAGATAACATATGGTCGGAAAATGCCTTTCCTCTAAATAACACTAGGAACAAAGATTTTGCAAAAGGCTAGCTAGCACATTCAAATTAAAAATATATGGAAAAAATCACAGTCCTTGAGTATCAGCTTGTTGTGTGAAAGGCTCATCTACTTTAGGACTCTTGACATTAAAAACAAAGAAAGAAAATCAGTCTTAATTTTCAAAGCTCATAGTAGTAACTACTGGGAAGTTAAGGAATTTGAGGAGTTTCAGTCTTTTCCTCTTGTTTAACCACAAGGATTGCAGACTACAACAACTTTTCAGTTCAGCCTAAATGAGTGTAATAAAGGTTGACGAGGTAACACATTAATAAGAATTCAACTTGATACAAAACTACCTCCAGTACACAGTGCAGATTGGAAGGTGGGGAAGAACACCAGCACTCTACTTGGAACTTAAGAATATCTGAATTTTGCCATTGAACCCAAAGTTGCATATTTATTACCAAATAATGCTCAAGATGATGAGCATATTAACAGCTCTCAGAAAAGCTGAAGATAGGAGGGACCTCTACAGGTCATCTTGTAACCTACAGCAGTTTGCCCAGGATCATATGTCCTGACAGCCTCTGAACATCTTCAGAGTTGAACACATCACAACCTCACTGGGCAATCTCTTTAAGTCAGCACTTGGTTACCCTCACAGTAAAAAAAGTACTTCCGAGATGTTCAGAGGGAACCTCCTGTGTTTCAGTGTGTGCCCATAGCCTCCTGCCCTGTCATTAGGCACCACTAAAAAGAGCTTGGTTGCATCTTCTTTGTGGCCTTCATTCAGGTATTTGTACACAAACAGCAGAGACATCCCTGAGCCTTCTCTTCACCAGGCTAAATAGTCCTAGTTCTCTCCCCTTGTTCTGAGATGCTCTGTGCAACACGTCAGTGGGCCTCTGCTGGATTTGCTAGAGATCTGCTGGTTGTTGTAATCAAGCACAAACAGCCAGTTGCAGGTACAGTGCAATCTCTAGCACCTCTGTAAGCCTCCTGACTTCTTTCAGAGCTATCCTCATTGTGTTTGTTTTCTTCTTTTTCCAAGATACAGCTGGAGCTAACAGCAATAAAAATACATTAGGAGATTACTCTGAAAAAATTTCTTCAGTTAGTTGTTGTGAAAGTTGCTCTAAATACTAGATAGTGAAGAGCAAGAATTAGTACTATAACTTTGTTTATTTCTGAGTAAGAGGAGATTTGTTATCGCTGTAACTTGGTTCATGTGGTATTGTGGATTGGGCAGTCACTTCGATGAACACTGGTAGCAAAGTGCCATGAAAAAGGATCTTGAAATTATGGTAGGTTGTCTTCTTGAGGACACAGAACAGAAGAAAGAATATCACAACAATATTCTTTTGGGTTATAGAAGACTGCCAGTATCTAACAATATTTGTATTCATTGGTCTCATGCATATTATTTAATGAAAGAATTAAAACATAAGAAGTTAAGACTTGTACAGCTCTGCCCCAGTAGGGACAATGAGGAGAGCTTAAAATCAAAGCTTTGTTCTTCATCTTGATACTGAGGATAACATGACAAAAACCACCACAGGTTTTGAAAATAAATTTAATTTCATCTACTAGAAATATTATCCCCAATAGGTTCACCTTTCCACAAAGGCTTAGATTTTAAACAACAGTTCACATTTTTTAACATTAATAAACAGCTAAGTAATTCATTTCAGTATTAGATTCAAATTCTGGTAAACTGAGTGAGAAAGCAAGCCAATATCAGGTAATCAGAAAGGAGTAACAACTTTTTTATACTGTCAGTTAATTTTTGGACCACTTATGTAAGCATAGAACTTAAATTCAGAGACATATTAAATTGACCCAATATATGAAATCAGCACATTATTTTCAACAGTTCCACATATCTGAGCAGGATTTTAATGACTTTTGCACTGTACTCTAGTGTAAGTCAAGCCAACCACCATACAAAACAAATAATAAATGCTGTTGAATTGGGGCAAGCATTTCCAGTTTCCTGATACACAGAATAACTCAGCATTGTAAACAAGCCTTCTAGTACAATCCACAAAAAAACTGTTCACTTTATGGCTCACACTTTCAAATTTATGATTATCATCATTTTACTTTGCTCACCAGAAGCAGGCTTGTACCTGGACGTTTTTGCTTGAAATTTTAGATTAGGATGCCATTTTACGGATCATGTAGTTCAGAATGCCGCCATTGTGGAAGTAAGTAAGCTCCACATCAGTGTCAAATCTCATGATGGCATGAAAAGTTTTCCCAGTATCCAGCTGTTGGGATCAAAGAAAGTCATTCAAGCAGGTGAACATTACACGTTATATGACATCACAGTAAAAGGACTATTACAATAGTTTTGCCTTCTTAAGAAACTGTGATAGAAAGCTAAACTAAACAGGCACTGTTTACTTTTTTAATACAGATATGATTATTCCTTTCTACAGACTATAGTCAGCTGCTTAAGAGGAAAGTGGTTTAAAGCAAACCATAATTAACACGGTATGGACTCTCCTTGCATTGCATTTCCTGGCTTATTTAGATTTATTGTTGATATAAGCCTAAAGGCATGAAAGCTGAGCATCCTTTCAAGTGGTTATACTAATTCCTGATGTTCTTCTAAGTGGGCATTCTTCTGGTTTAGTAACAACAGCAATACTAATTAACTTCCTGTGGCCTAGTGTTTTGGAATTGGGTTAGCACAGAGACAAGTGTATGAAGTGAATAAAGCCATTGTGTTTTACTGAAGAGTCCCTAGTCAGGTACTTCCAGATGAATGCACATTGCACATTCATCTGCCACTCTTCTGTGACCAGCTGCTGACCAGCTTTTTGTGATCTATATTTTATTCATTTCAGGACAGCTAATGAAGCACATGTAAAAAAAACTACCATTAGAAACTAAATGAGGAAGATCACCTGCATTAAATAATGCAGTAAGTAGATTGTTTTGCTAACTGCAGTAAAAGAGCAGACTAGCAGCTATTAGGTTAAGTCAGCTAGACAGAAAGTAGTCTTTCACATACAGGGCCTGAAGTTTAACTACCTCTTTATGCTAGGTACTCTTTAGACTTCATTTTGAATGCTACAATGTGTACAATATTTTATCAGTTAAATTATCAATTAATTGCTCTAAATTAGTTTCAATAAATTAGTTTAATTTATTTAATACTTACAGTTCACTTTCCATTTTGCTTCAAACACTTAACAGACAGAAGAACTAGAGTGGACTTGAATGACCGCTTCAAAATACAGGACTGTTTTGTGCTAAATAAAACAGCTTGGGCATGCTGCTTGTATATCCCATCGTAGCAAATACCTCTTAGAATAACTGTTTTCATCTTTTTCACCATCTCAATTCCCCCTCCCTCAAGCAAGAGAAACTTACTGCCATATGAGAGCACATTCTTTGAAGAGACAGTTAATTCTGAGATAAATTACAGTCATACAGAAAATTCAGCCCTTAGGTGTCTCTTACCTTAACCTGGACATTCATCTGTGGTTTTAGTTTTTCAGGAATTACAATTGTGTAACGCTCCCGTCCAGTGAGTCCTAAAGTCCCTGCATCCTCTCCAGGCAAATACTGCAGAGGAATCACTCCCATCCCTACTAGGTTGCTCCGATGAATTCTCTCATAGCTTTCAGCAAGCACGGCCTTGACACCCTGGGAAATACACAACAGCTGTAGTTACCTTCATTGTTTAGGGTAGCCTTTCTGCGCTCATAGGAAGGAAATTGGTACATTTGTGGTCCCCCTCCATTTCGTTTACCAGCTACTGCTAGAGTCAGCAGGCTGGTCTGACAATGGACTGTCTTGATTATATGTTAACATTCAAGCATCTTTAAAAGAAGTGTGATTGTCAAAAAATTCCATATGCTTTCTCAGGAATCCTGCATACCTCTATAACACGTCTTACGTAGAATACCACTAGTCATTTCCATAACTCTTCCTAATTCAGGGCTGCACTCCTACATTACAAGCTCCAGGATGCATTTAATTAACTTCTACATTTTTACATGTTAATATGGTTAAGACAAAAAAATTACCACTGGATAAAACCCCCAAAAACTTACAGACAAATGTAACCTTAAACATCAACTCTTCCAAATCTTTGTTTAATAATACACTATTGCCCTTACAAATTCCATACCAAGCAAGCTTGAATCAGAGTTCAGGCTGGTAAATAAGGGCAGGACAAGACAAAGAAAGAAACAGGTATTTCACTGTATGTGGATTTCTATTAGGCTCTTATAACAACACTACTAAGCATCCCTGCAATCTGCATGGTGAAGCCATGCCAGATTTCATTTTTACTAATACTACTTTTCTTATACATGTTCTATCTTTCCTGCTAAGTCAGTTGAAGGAGGCAGCTGGAAGCAGACCCAAGGTTTCCTCGTTTATGGCAAGCAGAAGAAAGAAACTGGCCTTTCTGGTGTAGCTTTTCGGATTTCCAGCTGAAGATCAGGCAAGGCTTCCATAAATACTAATAAATACATTAATATTTAACTAGCTTTTTAACTGTACTGTGGTGACATCAATATTTAACTAGCTTTTTAACTGTACTGTGGCGACTGGAGACTATTGAGATTTCACAACAACTCCTGCTACCAAAAGTGAGAATGAGCTACCCAGAATGTTGGTCATAAGCTAGTTTTTCCTACAAATTAACGCACTTGTAAAAACTGTCCTCCTCCTAGTTTACGGTATTCACTCACCAAGAGGAATGGTCCTTTAGCTGCCCAGTCTCTGGAACTTCCTGCACCATATTCTTTTCCAGCCAGCACAATCAGAGGATGGCCAGCCTGCCTGTATCTTTCTGCAGCATCAAATACGTCCAGCTGGAATGAAAATGCCAAACACACACTTTCTGGGGGTAGAAGCACAGTTCCAGGGAAACAAGGAAAAAAAAAAACATCCCCACATAAGCAGCTCAAGCCCGCACTTTCCAACAAGCAGCACTTTCAGGGTGTTGACCATACAGCACTTCATGGCTTCTAGCTTGATCTCACTCCTAACACAAACCTGAGCTTTCCACTACCCTTCTATAGTGGTTATACCCTCCACCGATATGCCTGGTAGTACCACATGTGTGACCTGCTTCCCTCGGTAAACGAAGCTCCTCTCCTCTCATTGGCTTTAGTTTAAAGGTGCTTAAGTAAATGACCCCAGTTGTAAGACAGAAAGCCAGTACTAATCCACTCTATTGTCAATAAACCTCAGTTTTGATCAGCATGTGTACTTACAATTTCCCCAGAAGGGAAATGAACAGTCTGAGGTCCTTGTTTATCAATAAATTTGTTCACCAAGCGAATGTTTGCAAATGTTCCTCTGGCCATGACAGCATCATTCCCTCTGCGGGAGCCATAAGAATTAAACTCTCGAGGAGTCAAGCTATTTAGGGAAAAACAAACAAACAAAAAAAGGAAACTATGTTGGTTTTAGACTGAAGCACTCTCTGTGCTTTAAAAAAAGAAATGATCTGGTGTTTCTGAGGCAGGCATCTATATAGTTCCCACCACAGCAGTAGTGTCCAGTTAGCTAACTTTGAAGTGAGTAAGAAAACCCCAAACAACAAAAAAATAATCAGAAGCATACCTACAGCTTGGTCACAGAAAGCAGCTTCCATAGTATTTTTATCTCTTGCCTTAGAAAGCAGTATCTGATAATGTTTCAAAGACATTGTTCACATTTAGTTAGAAGATGCAACAGAATTCCTAATAGCTGGCTCCTGTAAATACTCCTTGTTATTTATATTACCATAGCATACAGAACAAAGGTAGAGACACCACTGTGCTAAAACATCTAAAAGGCAGAGAGAGCCCCTGCTGCAAGTTAGAACTCCAGAAAAAAAAGTTCATTTGTAAACAGAGATAAAGCAATGAAGGGACACTCCAGCCTAACCAGTAAGCAAAAAAATGTACTGGAATGTGACGAAAAATTGGACTGTTTGCACTGGGATATATCCAAACAGCAGCTATGACATACAACAGCTGTTTTGTAATGTCTGTAGGACTCTTCAGATTTCAAAGTGACTGATAGTAGAGGGCCAAAGAGTCAAAAGCAGTTAAATTTCAGTAGATCACATTGTTCTACGAAATTTCCTCTCCAGAATTATTAAGTCTAGTGAATTATTTTTTTCTTTTAATAATGTCAGTGCTGTTCCTCAAAACACCATTGAAATTTTAAGAAGTGCTAAACCAGAGAATAGAAGTATTATATTTATCTGCAAAGACTGAATAGGGCAACTCAGCAAGTCCCAGTCTTGTCTTAAGTTGAGCCCCTTGTTAAACTGACAGACTGGCCATAGAAAAAGACCACAATCTGGACTCCACAATCTGGACTCCAACCACAACAGCTTTGCCAGTCTTTGCAGCTGCGCTGAAACCTAAACTTCTGGATGTTCTGTTGCTACTGATAGCCTAGATCTATGAAATAGTTGCACATGCTAGAAGAAACTAGCATAAAACAAATTTCTGGCATTAAGGACCATGATCATTTTGCTTCTATCAGGGAGACAAATCTTGATTCCCTTATTCATGAACAGACTTAATGCAAAATCTAACCTGAAAACTATCTTCTTCCCTTCCCTCTCTCCAAAGGTCTTCAGCTCTCCAGTGTTACAGATGTGCACACTATATCCAAGCTCTTATACTTGGTGAGAGCTGCTGAAAGCAGCAGAGAAAAAAATGCTTTTCTTTATTCTTTTACATGTTCACCAGGCATTTGTCAAGGTATACAAGCATATGTGAACAGACAGCACATATGTGAGCCTGTAACATGGTAAGTAGTTGTGGCTTGTTTCCTCTTCTCAATTTATAACAAGATCAAGAAGTAGAGCTTACCCTCTGCTGGTCAAATAGCGAGCTGCAGGACTATTTCTTGCTATATTTCCAGCTGGAGAGATGTGGTCTGTTGTCACAGAATCCCCAAAATTCAACAGGACGTAAGCATCTTCAATTGTTTTCGGGGTCTGAAGAGCCAAAGTCTAAACCATCATAAATACAAACAAGATCATTAAAGTATTACACAGAACTCTTTTATCTTTCTCGAAAGTGCAAACTGCAAAATTAAGTCTGCCTTTTTATGTACGTTGAAAGAAAAGACCCCAAGACTATTAAAAATCATTACATTCTTGAACAAAATCCTGGCTGTCGGTCAGCAAGTTCATGAGTGAAGAAAATATTTGAAGCAAAAAACACACAACATTAACTGAGGCTTCCTGTGGCATACGCATTAAAGTAGATGAAAACACAGGATTCCCAGATATCTGCATGCATTGAAATCTTTTAAATGGTATTGACATAGCAATATGAATACTAAACTACTTGATGCAAAAGGCAGGCAGGCAGAATTGTAAGGTTTGTTTCCTGTCCTTTTCCCTAGCTTGCATTGTGACTATTTTGAAGTATATAAATTTAAAAGGAAAATGAGACTTTTCAAAAGCCCTGAAGTGACTGAGAATCCTTACTATCTTCATTCATGACTTTGTATTAAAATGAATGGAATAGCCTAATTCTAACATTTGAGAAGCAAGGCCTCAACAGGCTATGATGGATGCTCCCAGGCTCCTTGAAGTGGCTTTGCCTCACCTGTAACATTACTCAAGGTAACACACTTTGGCTCGATTCAAAGGGAAAGTGTGCACATACCAGACCATCAAAGAAAGGTGGAGACTTGATGTATGTTGACTTGGGATTCCAAGTATATAGTTTATCTGAAGGAGCTTCTAAGGCATTCCAAGATTCATTTACTGTCTGAAAAACAAACAAAAATATCCCTCTGATTTCTAAGTTTTCAGAAGCAGCAGAATTACTTCAGAATCCAGGTATAATTACAAATTTTATTTGTGAAGCTGGAATATCTCACCTTCTAATATCAGCCTACTGTGTAAAACACATCATCTATATGTTACATTAAAAAAAAAAAGTCATGAAGGAGCAATTTTCAGGACACAACTGTCTGAAGACAGTTGGGAAGAGCCAATTAATTAACCAGAAGACATTAAAAAAACACAACAGACCAAAACTAATTTGAATACTTGTCAGAACAGGAGCAACAACAATAGAAGGAAAAGGTTCATTTCACCATCAAGATCAGCTTGTTTAACACATTCAGAATAGCATAGCACAGAAATTAACCTACTGCCCAACTGATTAATTCACCTCTATCTTTTGGTAGACCTCCTTGAACATTCCAGGAATAACAAACTGACGCTCAACAGCCTGAATCTCGTTTCTTGTTGGCCAGATATCTTTCAGGAAAATCTTCTTCCCCGAAGCATTTGTTCCTGTAGAAAATAATCTTGTTATGTTTTTTTCAGAATTTTTCATCTAAAAAAAGAAGAACAGTTTACCATGGTGTCCTTTAGTTGTGTGTTTCTTCTAATCTTGTTGTGAGACACACTTTTTCACCTACAAGGGTCTGACAGGAGAGGGCCTCATAAACTTCATGATGCCTGTACACATACACTTGTCATTTCTATAAATTATTCTGGAAGGTCATCAGAGTAATTCAGGCTGGAAAGGATAATTGAGGGTTGTCTAGCTGCACTACCTGCTCAAACAAAGTCTGCTAGGTCAGTTTGCTCATGAGAGACTGCCATACCCAGGTATAACCCAAAAGATGCCCCTGTGGAATTCAAATACTGGTCAGGCTTGCCTTCCCCCTTTCTCCATCACGCAGACTCCCTGTTGCTCTGTTTATTAACAATTCCATGCTTTCTATCATAGACGTACTCAGATATTTGAAGCATCTTCCTGGGACAAATATATCTAAGGAGCTTAATTCCAACCAGTTTAGTTTGTAAGCTGTAGAAAGAAGCATCCTGACACTCTTACCCAAACACTCTTTCTCAAAGTCGATCCGGACAGTCCCTGCAATTGCGTAGGCTATCACCAGCGGTGGAGAAGCCAGGTAGTTAGCACGGGTATTGGGATGGACACGCCCTTCAAAATTCCTATTGCCAGACAACACACCCACTGCTACGAGGTCTCCCTGTAAGACACCATTTGAGACAACAGTATCTGAGGTACTTGCAGACTCTGTACACCAGCAGTTCTGTAGAGCTGCGCCATGGTGCAGCATCAATGACTGGACAGTCTCCTTCTGTCTCCTTCCAAACAATTCCAAAGCACTTTCCAGAAAAAAGAGAATACAGACTTCACACACATGTATATTACTTTGCATAGTATAACACAGCTTAGAACTGCACACAACAGAGAACAGCTTACCTAAATGAGCTACACAGGAAAAATGGCATACCTGTGTAATGGCCTGGACAACAGGCTCTGGTAGGGGTCCACTATTGCCAATACATGTCATACAGCCATAACCCACTACATCAAACCTAGACAGAGCACAAAAAATCATTAGTGAACAAAAAGCTATTTTACAGCAACCCCTTAGCAGTTGGCTAGGGTTACTTTCAGAAGACGTATTGCTTCAACAAGCGAATTGCTGCTGAAAACACCAATGCTCAATTTTTATCATTGCAGTGACTGCAGTGACATTTCTGCAAACAGAATAAATAGCTAGGAAATGTGTCATCTAGCAAGATGAACAGCTGTATAGGGTCATGTATGTTATTTTAAAGCCGTTAATCTTGAAAAATAACCCATTGTCCTACTTAGGAACATGAGCTTTCAAAAGCTACAGCAGGCATCAGGCCCTCTCCTTTGCTGGTGCAGTCAGCCAGCACAACAGCAATGCACTAACTTAGGCAGGATCATGCTGTAGAGTACCTGCGATATCCTTCAAGCTGTACAGAGAAATACTTTTTCTATTGCATAACTTGTTGTCACTGCTTTTAGTTAAGCAGCCATAGGACAACAGTAAGAAAAGCACTCTTACCCTAGTTGGGAAAGGTAACTCATAACTCCACTCTCCCTCAGATAGTAAGTGACAACCCCGCTTCCTGGGGACAGGCTAGTTTTAATGTATGGCTTCACTGTCAAACCAGCTTCAACAGCTTTCTTAGCAAGCAATCCTGAAAAATGCAAAGGACAGTTGCAGTTTTCCTGGAAGTGGACAGTCTTGTGAATCAGCAGGTTAAAGGAAGTAACATTAAATAACTGGAAAATAGAAAAAGGCTCAATTTCCAGCAATAAAATAGTACAGTGAGCCAACAGCACCAATCCCAGAATAACCACCTAGAGCTTCAGTGCTCATCTGAACTGTAGATCCAACCTGCAGTTTCTGCTCCACTGGAAAGCAGCTGAAAGTTGCATTCAACAAGATGCATTCACAGTCGGACAGCATGTAGACATTCAAAACTCATGACACTATTTGTAAGACAAGTGTCTCACAATAAAATGCAATGGGGAATTGTTAACTTCCCACTTATGCTGGCCTAGTGACTCAGTGCTGAAGTAACAGCCAACATACGATCTGCTGCCCTCAGAAGCAGATGGCTGCAAAAGCACCAACTCTGGCCCTTGTCACAAACTATCTCATGATCTACAGCTTCTTGCAGGTGTGCAGTTTTAGCAACCCTGGATTTGTAACACACACAGATGCAGTATAGCATATGTTACCAGAAGCACATTTATCCTGAATTTCCACCTTTCAAACAAATTGTCCATACACACATAAATGTTCAGAAAATAAGCTCCCTCCAGCCCTTTCCCAGGATGGATACAAAAGAAGCCACAACTAAGCAAAACTTCACATTCCATGCCTTATTCTCCCTGACACATCCACTTAGATAAGAAAATACACAGAAGCTCTGCTTTGATCCAACATGATCTCCAATAGGAAGAAATCAGACTGCTTTGTCTTTGCCAGCTGTTTGGCAGCTGTGCTACACATAATGTGGAGATCTCCACTTGTAAGTGGTCTGTTAAAAGGCCTACACCGATAGATTTGGAGGGTCAACGGTAGATAAATTAATTTTAAAAACCCATTCTATTGCTGAGATTGCTGAGGCTCCTTAGCTGCCAGAGGGAGCTGTGGAAACTGAAGCACTTAGAAACCTCTGAAAACTGTGACCATGAACAAATGATCATCCTAGGACATCCCAGCCTGTCTGAAAGTGTCGGCTTCTGTTTCCTGCCAACACCAGTTCTGGAATGAATGCAAAGTCAAACTCTAAAAACTGCAAGTAAATGCCAGAATTTAAGTTGCAACACCACCTTTATCCAACACAGATTAGGCTGTTGAGGCTACTTCAGCATACACTATTTCCATGGATACAAAACCCCTGCACATCATTTAGTACACAGGATATACAGTGGCAGTTTGAAACAACTATTCCTATTTGGGATTTCTTTCAGCTTGGTTACTTCGTGTGACATCACTGTATGTTTTATTTACTTTCATTTCAAACTACTCTGAAAGCTAAATTAACATGTTTCTTGTGGGTATCTTGGAGGTTCTCAACACTGTAGTGTACAAACAGTTGCTGGAGACTGACAATTACTTCTTCTCTGCTTGTGAGGGTCAAAGCACAAGCACTGATATTCCAAAAGGCAGCAAAGGTGTGAGTACCCACTAGATCTCAGGGCATATGCTAAGACCCTTAGGACTATGCTAAGATCTACTACATTCTTCAGGCTGCTTTGCATTAAGTAGTAGTGAATGTGTCCGAAGTACGTACTTTAAGAGCATTCTACACTTTATAAACGCTATTACGCTAAAAGATCAGCATCCCCACTGTCACAAAGTATGTTAAAAATGTATGCTATTAGCCTGGGAGCTCTTCCTGGCACAACTGCAGCATACACCCACCTACAACTAAGGGAATCAGACTGAGCAAAGAGACCCTGTGTGGAAAAAACCTACTTCTTGATCCTTGGAATAAAATACAGCCCTACTTCTGTGATCATGATAAGGATGGAACTAAGGAAAGAAGCACGCTGATTTGGATGTTCTGCCAAGGACAAGTGAATTGGGAGACTTCGTTCAATTCTATTCTTCTTGAAGGCTTAAAAGGCTGGTCTCTCCTCCACTTCCTTTTCCCACATCCTGATTAATGATGGGCTTTGACATGTTGCTAGGAATTAAAGACCTTTTGTACCTGGGGAGGGGTGAGCTGCCAATACTGTAGAGTACCTGAAGAAAGATGCTAGCCCAAGAACAGGTGACAAATATCACATCATCAAACTAAACACAAAGTGATTTTTGTGAGAGGCTGTCCACAAACCCAGTATCTTCCCAGCACCACAAAGGAACAAACAAGACAAATTATGCGACTTCAGCCAGTAAGTAATCTTCTCTGGTCAAGGGCCCTTGCACTGCCCATTGTATACTCCTTCCAGCCTTTGTAGAAAATAAGCCTCCATCGTACAAACAATCTGACATACCAGGAATCGCAAAACCACAGAATGGTTGAGGCTGGAAGGAACTACCAGCAGTCATTTAGTCCACCCTCCCTGTTTAATCAGGGTCACGTAGAGTACTCGGGATTGTGTCCAGACAGCTCCTGAATACCTCCAGGGAAGTAGACTCACCAGCTTCTGTCTTGGCAGGCTATTCCAATGCTCAGTCACCCTCATCTCTTCCTCATGTTCAGGTGGAACTTCCTGTGCTTAAGTTTACATGTGCCTCTCATTATATCATCGGGCACCACTGAGTCTGCCCCATCCTCTTGGCACCCTCTCTTCAGGTACTTACACACACTTATCACATCACCCCCTTAGCCTTCTCTTCTCTAGGCTGAACAGGCCCAGCTGCCTCAGCCATTCCCCCTAGGAAAGATGCTCTATACCTCTAACCATTCTAGGAGCCCTTCACTGGACTTGCTCCAGGAGTTTCAAGTTTCTTTTGTACTGGACACAGTACAGGTGAGGCTACACCATGGCTCAGCAGAAAGGGAGGATCACCTGCCTTGACCTGCTGGCAATGCTCTTCCTAATTCAGTCCAGGATATCATTTGCATTCATGGCCACAGGGGCACACTGCTGACTCATGGACAACTTGTACACCATGACTCCCAATTCCCTCTCCACAGAGCTGTTTTTCAGCATTCAGCCCCCCCAGCCTGTACTGGTGCATGGGGTTATTCTTCCCCCAGTGCAACACTCTGCACCTGCCTTTATTGAATTTCAAAAGGTTTCTCTTTGCCCATTTCTTCAGTCTGTCCAGATCCTTATGAATAACAGCACAGCACTGTGGAGCATCAGACACTCCTTCCAGTTTTGTATCATCAAACTTGCTGACAAAGCCCTCTATCCCGTCACGCAAGTCACTGATGTAAGCCCTAATGCAGTGATAACCTTAAAGTGACAGATAAGGTCTATGCATACGTTTATGATGGAAAGAAGTATGTCAGCATGTAGACAAGCACTGGGAAAGATGGCTGAACTGGTGTAGCATAGACTGAATCCTCCGAGCTGACTCTTTTAATTCATATTTTGCTGCCAGAAGTACACATTTGGAATGAGAAATTTTCTGCCCAGATGAGCCAGGCTAAAAACGAACAACCTCCTGACCTGAAATTTAACACACTCAACTTAGACTAATTGTACTCATCCTCCCCTATAATACCTCTAGCAAAACATCTGCTTTGTACTCTGCTGCTAGGTCAGCACACCTTCAGGCTTCAATTCATAGACTGTTTTTCACTGTCCCTTTTCTTATGGCTCTGACTTTCAATAGCCTCTTCTCAGGTCTATATAACAGCTTCTTTGCGTTTGAGTAAGTGTCAGAGGTGCCAGTTAATTCAGCTCCAGCTTGGCCAATGGAGAAGACAGCGCAAGAAGTATACATTTTCTTCAACCCACATTTCTAACTACAATTTCCAGAGTTCATTCTGCTACCCTTAGGGACTAAGTTCAGTTTTAGCACTTTAAATAACAAACAGCACTGTGCACATAGAATTACATCAGTATTGTATTTGTCTTTAGGACACACAGCCAGAGCCATAAAGAAACTACTGCACATTTAAGGAAATAAGCTTACCGGCTCCCAGCATAACTGAGGGATTACTGGTGTTTGTACAGCTTGTAATGGCAGCAATCACTACTGAACCATGAGCAAGCTCGAAGTCACAGCCCTCAAAATTGAATTTGACTACGCTGTTGTGTTGATCTGGGGCAATTTGAAATCCTTTAAATCCTTGCTGTAAGAGAAGAAAGTAAGAATCAAAAGGATGTGGTTAATACCAGTATTTTGACTGGATATTAGTATGGGTTGGGAACTACACGAATGAGAAGCATCTGTCAATCACATCTATGGTTGCACTTTCAGGTCTGATGGTGAAGGCTTGCATTTCTCAACAGTCAAATGGGTGGTCAAAAATTATTTTTCTAGGGTCTATCCTATTCTTTGTTTACTGGCAGAAGAGGCAGTTTTCACAGTAAAATGTATTTGTGTTTTCTTCCTGCATGAATATATCCTTCTCAAGATTGCTCAGATGCTCCTCATTCTTGATCACAAACAGTCTTGTTATGCAACCTAGTCCCAAGATTTTAGACATAGTATGTAAGATTTTTTAAGCCCTGAATATCAAACAGTTCAAACTTATACTAAGATCTGACTTGAGAAGCAAAAGCCTGACAGTTGAAAAAACACCAAAACAACCCAAACCCAAAACAAACCCCACAAACCAAAACCAAAGAGCCAGAAAACACTGTTCATGACATGAAAAATTACACTTACAGATTTGAAAGCACAACGTCATTAAATGGAGTTTGGAACACATATCAAACCAAGAATTATTTGGAATTGCTTATTTTTATTCACATCACTAGATTTCTGTACTGCCTTTATCAAGGGCAGTTACTGTATTAAGTGAGGATTCAAACTGATTTTGGAAACTTAAGTGTCTGGGTATATTAATTCAAATTAAAAATCTTGTTCTTCTTTCAAGACTGGATGATGTAGACAGAAGTCTTTTTTTCTGTCTTTACCACCAACATCAAACAGACACACATGCAGTTCTCATCTGATAAAAGATTGAGTACTGATTGCAAAACTATGTTGTGGAGCTCACGGCATAACCTGCTTGGAGACATGATCTGGGCAGCTAGCACAGGGCTCACTGCAATAGCTGCTTCTAACAACACCCACCATGGTCCACCGAGGCTATTTCATAAATCCCTAGTGTATATCAAAACCATATTAGGCTTAAGATGGATCTAAAAATCAGAAAGAACTATTTCAACAGAACATGAACAACTTTCTATAAGGGAAGCACCAACATGATTTTAAACTACCCATTGTTGATGTAATCTTTTAAACTGTATTCAGACATCCTCATGTACTTTCCATATGCAAATAAACACCACAGAAGTTTACCAGAATGTAGTTCCTGAACACTGAACAACTTCTAGAAACATGGATTAGCTTATATGCTCAAAGGTTCCTAGTCTCTACCTTGGCTCCCAGACAAGTCTCAAAGTCCTTCTTCATATCCAAAACAGCAACTTTGTCCTGAGGTCTTTTTGGTCCACTGCAGCAAGGCACAACAGTATGGAGATCCAACTCAACAATCTATTCAGTAAGAGGAACAGAGAGCAATTCAGCACTCCATGACAAGTTAAAGCCAGTTAAGCCACAGGTATGGTTACCTCTGCTGTTGAACCAGGGCTATGTTTGCACATCTTTATGTTTGTACATCTTTATGTTTGTTTGCAGAAATTAAAGACACATAAGAAAAGAAACTACTCTACTTTTAAACCCTGCCAGCTCCCAGGTATGGCTCCCACAAGTTCCCTAGTTATTTAAAACCCAATGTGTGACTAAAGCAACTGAACAATATAAATGATTTTAAGAATTATGTCCTTTCACATGCTAGCAGCAGGGCCCTCTTCAGAAAACAATGATGTGAAGAAATCCTGGTGTTGGCATAAACCAAAGCAGACTATTCGGCTTGGCCTTGGGGAGAATGTTCAGTCTATTATGAAACAAAGATTATCATATTTTCCTGTTCCTCACAAATTTTTCAATTTTGTTGCTGCATCTTCCTTCCTTTATTTACTAAGGTTTTTTTTAACACAAGTTACAAGGTAAATTCTTATTGTAGAGAAAACCAGGAATATTCTTGATTTTCCTGGACACTAAGCAAGATCTTCATTTTTTTGCACACAAAATAATTTTTGTGGTCTGCAGTTACCACACAGTGCTTGTAAGTGTCCTGATTTACACAACAAAGTACATTACTAAAAGAAGGATAAAACTGCGACAAAGCTTACACAGACAACATCCACACTACCTTCACAGTTCTGAGTCTGGACTGCATTTCTCAAAACTGCATGGATCAAATTGCAGACTCTGCACCAGCCAGAGCTCAACTGAAAGCTAATCTATACGTATGACAGAGCTTTTATGAGAGCCAGCTGACCCATTCTACTGGACCCTAAGCTGTGTGGACCAAGCCAATAAGGAGTCCCATATCTATTTCTGATTTTCTGTGAAAAACAGGCAATTGTCACATTAAAAGAGATCAGAGCATAAAGCAAGGAGCCAGAAGTCAGAGTAGTTTCTAACCTGTGTGAAGTTCGGGTCCTGAGAGGAGTTCTTGAAATCTCTTAGCATTCCTACAGCCTCAAGATACTTTTTTGTGCTCATAACTTTCTCTTTATCACGACCTAAGATGAAAAACAGATATAGCAAAAACAAAACGCAAACGAAACTGAGGCACTACCATGTGATAGAGAAATTAAAAAAACGCATAACAAGCTATTTCACTGCTCTCACTGTACACTGCTTTACAAAACTCTGTCAGCACAAACATTAGAAACTGACTACTAGAAATAAAGCGACTGAACAGACTTAGTGGTTTTTGCAGAACAAAAATTTGGGTTCCTGCTTTTTTCACCTGGACAAGCTAAGTTTGAGTGGGTCTAATCAGGCAGTCAGACACAGAACAGTCTAAAACTTGGCTCTTCCTAAAAAAAATGGACCGTAAAAACAAGAAAGAGACTGAATAAGCAAGCATGGATTAAAAAAGCACTCAAGCTCCACCTGATTGAACACAATGCTGACTACACTGTATAGACCTGGAGTCCTTGCATTCAACTACACCTTTAACCCACAGTTATCTTCTTACACTCACCAGTTTGTATCAGGTACCCAATGCTGATATCATCCACTGGGAAAAAGGCAGCTGTTGCTCCATACTCAGGACACATATTGGCAATGGTGGCTCGGTCAGCAATTGACAGCTGGGCTACACCAGGACCAAAAAACTCCACGAATTTACCCACAACTCCAACTTGGCGAAGGTGCTGTTGTAAAAATACAGTGCTGTGTCATTGCTACGTGTCAAATGACCTGAGCATGCATGTTATGAAATCCAGATTCCAACTTCAGGAAACCTTTTTCAAAGGTTTTTACAGCCATTTGAAACCAGGAAGCTCTGGTAAACTAAATCACAAAGATGACGACACAGACATATAAAGTTTTAATAATAAGGTACAAGATAGGGACTTATTCCTTACAAACTTGCTCTTCCTCTCATTTAAACTAGAGTCTGTCTTAGAAAAACTATTTTTCTCAACATGATGTTCCAAGGAGAGGAGAAAAATGTAGGGTCTTTAGCCAGCAAACCCAGAAATATGAGGCAAAAGGAAGAAATAACTGCACAAGTACATGAATCAAACTGCAAATGACTGAAAACACACAACATCTGCATCAACTCATTAGGAAAAAAAAAAAAACAAACCACAAATGCAAAACGTTGGGTTTCCCCATTTGGAGGTTCTCTCTAGAGACCTCATGTTCATCTCATGATGAACATGTGTACCAAATTTCTGACCTCCAACAACATTAATGCTGAACCAATAATTCTCTTAATTCAGTCACAGTCCACAGAGTGAATAAACATATCCCGAACACATGACATGTGAGCAAAACAGCTGCAGATCAAAGAAATCAGACTGCAGGGCTTACTGTCTGTTCTCAAGTTTTACGTTGCCTTAACTGGGGACTTAAAAAAAGACAGTCATTGTGGGCTTTTCTGTGGCAGTAGAGAAACAACATCCTTTTACAAGCAGTGTGCTCCAAAACAGGTCTGCGCCCAAGGATTTCAACAAGCCATGGGATATCAGCTCCTTCTTCTATTTTGTCTGGCTTCTGAGAATTAGGTTTGGCTAGCAAAGTTGTGGTTGTGCTTAGGCACCTGATTCCAACCCACAAAGAGTGATAAAGCTTAAAGAAAAGTCCAAAATGACTACATGAAAGCACACACATTGCTCCTAAGCATGCAGTACAGTAGCTCTGTCCTACAGAACACGCACAGCTTCCAGCAGTAATGGCAAAGCAGAAGTCACGTTAATTACCTTGGTAATGGTGAGCACAATGTCAGTGGACGTTACCAGTGGCTGAGGGTTACCTAGCAGCTTATAGCCAACCACCTCAGGAAGCACCATGCTGATCGGCTGGCCCAACATCACTGCTTCTGCTTCAATCCCGCCAACACCTGTACACAACAGAAATACACAATCCAACTACTGAGTTAGTAATATATCAAATATATACCCACAAAGTACAATTAACTGATGATGATTCAATTTAAAGTGTGAAAGGGGAGAGAAGGCAGAAAACCAGAGGGATTAGCCTTTTGCTTAAGTGGCACTCCTTATCTTGCTTCAGTTTCTGTAATGCTTGGCTTTTTAATTTCTTTCCATTTCATACTTTCATCCTTGTTCCTCAGCCATTAGCTAGGATATTGGGTAATTCCAAGTAACTTAATCTGAGTATGTTTGACTTTTACAGTAACAGACGTAGAAGTTTTATTTAACAACTTAAGCATTCAATGCATAACCAAAGACATGCAATTGAATGCGCTGTGCTCTGAAATGCATGCAGACCATGATTGCTGATCACCAAGCAAAAATTTAAAAAGTTATTTTAAAGGAAAGAAAGATTAGAGTCAACAGCACAGAATATTCTAAAGAATATTTACAGAAAAGCTACTTACTAAGATAGAAATACCTTCCTTATACCTACTAAGTTTCAACCAGGCTTGGGCATGTGCAGGTGGGAACCTCTATGTTAAGCACACTTCAGTACTAGAGGAATGCAAGTCAAATGACTACCTCATTTTGCTAATTTAACAAAGTAAAGTTTAATTTAATAAACACAATGCATTAAGTATTTGTACATGTCTATTTCAATAAGATTCCTATCACCATGTCACAGGAAGACAGAAAGCTCAACTAAAGTTTTTGCTACTATGCATGGGATGACTGCGAATACTTTCATTTCATACCTCTTTATTTAGTCAATATAATTCAACACTGCAGTTTGCCACTACAAGCAGAAAAAGAATTACTTGTATTTATTACTGTTACAAGTATTCTGAAGAGTTCTGGTATTAGAATATGCTTCATAGTGCTGTTGTTCACAATAGCTTCTCTAGCCATATTTAACTCACTCAGATTCAACTTCAAGCATTTTAAATCTAATAGTGTACTTGAAGTACTTTTAGATAAGGAAACACTCTGAAAGTAGCTGTGACTAAGGGAAAAAATGGATGTTCACTGATGCTTCAACTCTTCTGCTTTCCCAAACAACTATGATGCTTCCAGAAGTCCAAGATAATATTCTTCTCGCCTGCTTCCTGGCAACTTAAATGTAGAAGAAAAATATAAAGCAAACAAACAAACAAACAACAAACAAAACAAGACATGCGCCAGAAATCACCTAAGGCTGTTATCAGAACAGGGAGCTTAGTTACAAAGTCTGACATAACTGTAAGAAACCTTATCAGGTTCTTTGAATTTGGGGTCAGCCTGTGTACTGCATCTGGCTGTCACAGAGATAATATTTTTTTATAGCAGCCCATACAGTGCCATCTGTGACCAAACCACTGTTGGTAACACTCCAATGTTTTAGCTATTGCTGAGCTGTGCTTATACAGTGTCAAGCTCTTTTCTGTTTTGCCACTCTGCTCCTCAGCAGGTAAGCTGGGGTGGGCAAGACATTGCAAAGGGACACAGCCAGGACAGCTGACCCAAACTGAATGAACTGATACTCCATGCCATGTAACATCATGTTCACTCAGCATTAAAACTGGGAGGCAGTGAGTAGGGGAATATTTCCAAAGCAGCTGTTGCACAGGGACTGGCTGAGCTTTGGTGTGCTGACGGGAGGTGGTTATTGATTGTCTTTGCATCACTTGCTCTTCCTTCCCCTGTGCTCTCCTCCTTCACTTACTAAACTGTCTTTATCTTAACCCATGATTCTCTTCTTGCATTTGCCCTTCTGATTCTCTACACTTATCCTGATGGCAGGAGAAGTTTGTGAGCAGCTGAGTGGAGGGTAACCTGCTAGCCAGGGTCATCTCACCAGTCTGAAACACAGCTTAGTCAGACAATAGATTGCTTATGATACGCTACTGCACATACCCCAGCCAAGCACTCCCAAGCCATCTATCATGGTAGTGTGTGAGTCAGTGCCCACCACGCTGTCTGGATAGTAGTAGCCATCCTGATCCATTACCACTCTTGCCAAGTACTCCAAGTTCACTTGGTGGATGATCCCAGAGCCCGGTGGAATAATTCTCAAGTTTTTAAAAGCCTGAGAGCCCCACTGAAACAGAAAGAATTGGAATAAACAATTTTCAATGCACATGAGCACTGGAAGAGGTTTTGTTCACTGCACTGTTCTCCATGCAAATAGGATTCTTTCAGTACCTTTAAGAATTCAAATCTTTCTTTGTTTCTTTCAAATTCCAGGTCCTGATTTTTTTGCAAGCTGTCTGATCTGCAAATGAAAATAATCTGCTGTCAGAACGAAGAGTATCCATCTGAAATTTGTATCTGGTCAGATATACCCAAAGGTTGAAAGAAAAGAATTATTAGCTAATGTTAATGCTGACCAAGCTCATATTTTTAATCCCACTGCAGCTGTAAACTGCAGGCAACCAATGACAAAGACTTAGGAAATCTTAAGAGATAATAACTAATGCCTGGTTTAAATGTGAGTGCTAGTCTCCTAGTGTGCACATTACACGTGGCAGGCCTAGAACCTGTAGCCTGAGAAAGTTACACTACATGTTAAAGCACTGTGAAATTTGTTACACTGAATCAGTAGCAATCAGCAAAGCAGTTAACGGGAAGCAGAACCTAACTGCCCTGCAAATTTATTTTAGAAGAGGTTATGACTCATGATAGAGTGCTGCCTGAAGCCCTTGTGTTTCAAAGCAGAAGGAGCTAACAAACTTTTCACTTGAATCAGGTGCCTAACTTGAGCCTAGAGTTTGAAAGAACTGAAGCATAGGGCTGGCCAATGTTCTTGATGTATATAGCCTTAGAGAAATAAGATGAGGCTGTGACAAAAAGTAATTATTCGCAAGAAGTTATCTAAGTGAAATCCTGGATGCTACTGATAACATAAAATGAATGTTATTAAAATAAGACAGAAAATGAAACATAGTAGTTTATTTTGCCCCATGGTAAAGATGAAATACCTTGTTCACAAAGAAATACACTGTTACCCAAAGACTGTAAAAATGACACGATGCAAATTAAAAAGACAAAAGTTTAGGTTTCTAGTTTAACAGATTAGTGCTAGAACACCCACTGCCCCAGAAACCAGTATTGAGATTATTATTTCTACTTTGGTGTTAAGAATAGATGCAGCATGTCTAAAACAGGAAAAAAAAAAAAAAAAAAAAAAAAAAAAGCTAAACTTTAAAAGTT
>NDXB01011259.1:25430-78971 GCA_002631895.1 Agapornis roseicollis
AAAAAAAAAAAAAAAGAAAGAGTTGAACTTTGACAGTTACATACGTACAAGGTTTTGGCTCTTTTTGTCCCCTGACAACGATGAAATGGCATCAGCAAGAACTTGCATGCTTACTAGTCTACAGTTAAAAAAAACTGCCTGGCAACATTATTCTTCTAAGCAAGCTTCACAATGTGTTTCTGCTCAGAAGTTCAGTATTTTCATTCTAAAGCCTCCAAATACTGGCACAGAGAAAGTGCTCTTCGTGTTTCTTAATTTCCACCTTCTAGGAATTTTATTCTTTGCAATGCTATAATTTAAGCATCCCACTTCAAAACTACCTCCTATAGAGGATAACATATGCACAGAGTGTTTTAGCAGGCAAGGTGAAAAAACAGACTGAAAAGCTTCAAGAGTTTGGAAGATGGAAGGAAACCACCAAGAAACACGTAATCATAGGATCTGTTAGGAAAAGTAGTTCATCAGGCTCATGTTTACCTATCACGGAGGGTCGGATGACCCCTACACAGAGGTCTTGTATTTCATTGTGGGTCTAGTGAGTGCTCATCTCTTTGTAGTATGCTGAGGGTTGAACAGCATTACACTCCTTTCCTGTACATGTACAGGCCACATTAATCACTGTTTTGTGCTCCTCTGTGTGGAGGCAGAGAACTAACAAACAGAAAGTCAGAGCCTGGCTAGGGCACCTCAGGTCTTATACAAATGAAGAAAGGAGACATTCTCACTTGTCATTTCCAAGAAGTCCTCCAGAGTCAAAGAACAGCATATGGAAAAAAGCTATTTCTGCGCAACTAATAATAATGCAGTATTATTATGGAAAACTATCATCACCACAGGTCTGGACAGAGCCTGTTTCTATTAACATTTAATCCAGACTTGCACTGGTGAGAGATGCACAACAGAAAAAATCAAAATTCCCCCACCTAATTCACAGCAACTGATACAACAGTCTACCTTAAAGAGTCTTAGAGTCTAGAATGTTGTAGTTCAAATGCTGAGAATATCACCAGTGGAACTACCTTTAGCATCAGTAACTGGATCCAGCTTACCTATTGCTATTAAGAAGTAAGAGTTATTTTGTATCCTTACCGCCTGTTAAAATCAACCTGGATGGAATGATCTATCACCAGATCAGCAGGACAGATAGGATTGATTTTGTCAGGGTCCCCACCAAGTTTCTTCACAGCATCACGCATTGCAGCAAAGTCAACCACAGCAGGTACCCCACTAGAACAGAAGAGAAATAGGCAAGGTGAAACAATTTGGAAAAGACAAAAAAAAAACCAAAACCAAAACCAAAAAACAAAACCCACCCCCAAACCCAAGAAAGAAAACACAACAAATCCCTGAGATACAGAACAGACCCCTACAGTCGCATACAAAGCAAGCAACAGCCTTACCCAGAGTCTTGGGACCATTACTCTGAGCCAGAGACAGTACCCTTGGGAAGGCAAAGTCAGAGGAGCAGAAGGGACAGACCTGTATCTATATTCTGAGCACTGTTGAGAATGAAAAGGTGAAACCAAAATTCATCAAGTAACACACGCAGTTTAACGTTCTTGGCTGGGAATCTGGAAACCTAATCTTAGTTAGCATTCCTTTGGGACTTTGAACTGCTTTCTCTTCTTTTGCTCTGCTCCTCTCTCTCCTCCCCATTCACTGTTTAAGGAAAAAGTGAGGAGGGGGAAAATTACAATGGCCTTTGCTTGATTCTTTGCTATGTTTTTTTAGCTGATTTTACAGCAAGAGTAGTCTCTTCCAAGTTCTACAAAGCACAGAAGAATGTTCTCCATAATTAGGGCTGTTTGTTATCTTCTATGCTTCAAGTCAAACTGGCAGAGCAGTGCATCAGATTTCTTAAACAAAGGATAAGACTGCAAAACACATTTGCAAAATAACTGTATTTTCAGAACTGGATTTAACTGCCCTGGCAGATCACTGGACAGACATGAAAGGCAAAAGTATGCTGTACCATTCATCTTAACTAACAAATTCTACTTACAACAGACAAAAGACGTTGTATCTCAAATGATATTCAGACAGCACGCTTTTAGGCAGTAAGCCAATGTTCACATTTCTGCCTTCTCATGAATCCTGTGACAGTGCTGCATGCTTTTAAACTCCAAACGACTCAGAGAAAAGGTTAACAGGTCTTTTTATTTATGTATGTTTCAACCAAAAGGATTTTAAATCCCTAAATTAAGACTCCCTTCCTAACCGAGGTAGGTAAACTATACAGAGAGTCAAAGTAATGCATAGCAGAGTCCATTTTCCACTTCCAACCCAAGTTTAGTCATAGGCAAGCACAGAGTAGTAACCAAAAGTTCTGGCACTTCAACACCCATTTCATCTAACAGATCATACATGTTCCCACATTTATTTTAACAAAGCTTCTGGTGCTTCTCAGCACATGCATTCTCAGCGTCTACAGAGACATGACACTTCTCAACCAGTCTGGCAAACCCTCTTGCATGCTAGCCTACCTGATTTTGCTGGCTGCTGACACAAAGAGAGCTGTCTATGATGCCTATGAGCTTGTAAGGATCTGGTATAATTCAGAACACTGTGTTTCTGAATTCTTGTAAGGATCTGGTATAATTCAGAATACTGTGTTTCTGCAAGAGCAGGCCAAAGCAGTGAGAGCGTATGTTTGCAACCCTGATTATAAGGAAGCTGAGGAAGCAACCATGATTTTAAAATGTTATCAGAAACAATGAAAGAAGACAAGGAAAAGCTTTGTAATTACCACAAAATTTTACCTTGAAGATCCTGTTCACCAAAACAAACAGGAAAAAAAGGGCCCACATTAACTAAACTTAACATGATTACATGATGTTGTTCAGCTGTTTGAAGCAGCTCACTGTCCTAGGGCATACACACTCCAAGGACAGTAGCAAACACCATGTTACACTACTCAGGTGAATTTGCAGAACAGCAGGGGTAAGAGAAAGGGAGCGTAAGAGTTATTTTGTCAGCCTACAAATGTTATACCATTGAAAAGGAACAGCTACAACATCCATCTACTGGTTTAGAAAAGCTTGGGATAACTACAAAATTATGAGGTCAAGGAAATCCAGTAATGCTAATCTGGACATGAAAATGGAATTGTATGGCTTCTGGAAAGCAGCCAAAGCTGCCTTTACCAAAAGATCCCACTCAGGAGCTTGTTCAGGAGCTTTTTTTTAATGAATGTAGCTACTCTACAGGCTTACAGGCACATTTTAAAACTCAACAGGGAGTGCAGCAACAAAGCAGACAGCGTTTGCTTGAAAGCTCAACTTCCTCTATGCTCCAGTTTTTTACAATGTTAACAACAGCCAGCAGGTAGAAGACAGCTAGGAAACTAGCACATTTTTCAACTGACATTTTGCCACACTGGCAAAGTCTCAAAAAAGCCCAACAACTTCCTTTAGGAATTGAGCTGTGCTGAGTCTCTAGCACCTGGCCAACCTCTGGGAAAATGCAGAACACAAGGAAGCTAAGTTACTTCATTGTTCTGAAGAATAAAATCAACTGACAGCTCAGCAGCATGGTGCTTACCATGAATGAGCTAAACTTAAACTTTCTTACAAAGGACAGTGGACTTGCAAGTCAAATGCTGTATTAAAACCAGTTAGAATCTACTATTCCACCTGAAAATTGACTGTCAGCATCTACTAGGGACTCTTACACATGGGGACTAACCAAACTGCAATAACAAGGGCCAGTTTTCAGAACCATTACATATGAATCTCAATATGCATTTCTGGGAAAAAGTAGACACTCACTTTTCCAATAACAGAGAAGTCTTTAAAAATATATTTGGAATAGTACTTACTTGGAAGAGAAAATAATGATGTGGGCTATAAATGAGAATTGAAAAAGGGAGACAACTGAAAGCAAAAGTCCTGAGGCAGGGGTGGAAGACACCACCCTACCTGACTTTAACCTCCAAACAACAAAACCTCTAAACTCTGAATTCATTCATTTGGATGCAATTTATGCATCCCATTTTCTTTCCCTCTATTCTAAAAGTTTCATAAAGATATCAATTTGTCCATCGCAGAGGCACTTCATTTAGTGTTTTCATCACAAGTGCTTGCCTTTACAACAGAAATCTGTATCATGACATCCAGGAAAGGTGAAAAAGATCTTTCCACACATTTCACTGCTATTTTTTCCTTCAGCTCACCCATCCATCCCAAGCTGAGCATTGCTACACTTTCAAAAGCTCCTCTTCCAATCTTTGGAGACCATCGCACTCACGTGAAGTCTTGCAGGATAACTCTTGCAGGCTTAAATGGCACTTCAACATTCTTGTGTTGCACCACTTCCCAGTTGAGAATGTTCTCAACATCTGCCTTCTTCACTAGGAACTCATCACAGTTACGGATCGCTGCTTCCAAGAGAACTCGAATAGAAAATGGCAGGCGTGCTGCATAGGTAAGAGGCAAGAAACAAATTACTTTAAGGCATAAGTCAGCAAGCACAGCATCTGACACCTGGAGCAGATGGGTCCTCAAGTGCTGTCCCTGTATTCTCATAAATTATCAGGCATCCTTTTCTAGCCTCCAGCTTTGTCAGGTCAGTGGTAACCAACCTGTTCCACCTACTTTGAGTGGATTTATTATCTCAGACCCTGTGTGACAGCAGACATCTTTGCTGAAAGGAACCTTTTCCACAGCTATTCCATCCTCAACAGCAATATTGTTCTGAAAAGATGCTGTGCTTACCCTGTTTCTCTGCAGTATCCTCTCACTCTTGCCACTGAACACAGTCATATAAATGCACTAGAAACATACAATTTTCTATGTGACACGTTGAAAGGCATAGCTTTAGTGGTCACGGCAATCTCTTCTCATGAGATGGGGAATGAAACTGGACAACATTAAGACTGGGCACCTGCTAACCTTCTTTTACTTCAAGATAGAAATAGCTCTAGAAGATCACACAAAATACTATTAAAGCAGTCCTGACCGCCTTATTACAACCAATGCGTGTAAAGAAAAAACAAAAACAAACAGTAAAAGCTTCTCTGTCCTTCCTCGCATGGTCCACTGTAATCATAGCTGTTTTATTTCCTCTCAGAATGTTCACATTCAAAATTCTCTTGAGAAGTCTATCTCAACTTTCTACACATGGCTCCCAAGACACAAAAATCACTTAATCAAAGTGACACCTCATCCATGCTATCAGAAAAACACCCTAACTATTATTCAGGACAAAGTCGTTCAGAATCATTTGCACTGGGGGAAAGGTGTAGTGGTTTTTCACTGGTGTAGCTGTTTTTGTTTGGGTTTTGGTTTTTTTAATCCCTAATCCCCATCCGTAGTTCCTCTGTTGCTCAGTTACCCATTTTTCTGTAGGACAGTGAGAATTTAGTTGTTTTTTCTTTAAAGACTCTGGAGTTTCCCATTCTTAGAATCCTGGAATGGATCAACTGGTAATACCATATACGTATTTGTCTATTTCTTAAGACTCATCTCTGCTTTTTACACACCAGATCTGACACTAATAGTTTTCTCACACATTAGCTGGGCCTGGAATGGATATGCATTGCTGATGTTCAGAGAAAACATTCCTCCTCTTGCTTCCTGAATTCTTAATCACTTGTTTCCTTTTTGAAAGAAGAAAAATACCCAAAACAGACAGCTGTAAGCTAGGAATACTTGCTTTCTAAGTCAGTGGCATATATTGGAAGATGTTTACTCTTGCCACATGGAAGATGCCCACACACATTCAGGAAGTGTCAGAGGAACAAAAGAAAAAGCCTCCTAAGAAAGGATTTTCAAGCCACTACTCTTTTCAAAGCAGAGCAATCTCTGCATATGATGCAGTCATGTTAGTGTTAGGTCCTTTCCAGCTTTTCAGAGCAGCAAAGCAGTATTTGAGAAAACCTTTGATCTTAGTTTTGCCTAGTCCTCCTCATTCACTCAGGAGAAACATGACTGCTGTTTGCACAGCATGTTGAGAAATGAATCCTGTGATCTTGCCAGGTTTTCTATAGTTCTAATTTTCTAAAATTAAATGTTAACATTTCAAGAACCCTCTTCTGAGTTCATAGTTTCCTCCAGAGACCAAATATTATCCAATATTGCAATGTCTCTTCAGGTTTTGTTCAATGCTGATGAAATGCTTTCCTTATGTTGTCAACATACCATATCTTGCATCTTCTAATTTGCTTAGATTGAAGAACTTCTTCAGAGGCTGTTTAGGGTCCAGTGGCTCCACAATCTGTACAAAAGGGTTGCTCATGGTTACTCAAGACTCCTACTGTCCCTAAAACACAGAAGAAAAAAAAAAATAAAAAATCAAAGCTTTTTCATGACATCTGTTCCACATACAAAGTACATGTCCAACAGCCTCCCACAGTGTATCTGTCCCACATACAAGGCCTGTACCAACAAAATGGTTGCAACACAGGCTGTGTTAGTAATGCCCTTTCCCCTACAAACATACTTGTAACCCATCCTCAGAGATAAAGGAAGATACGAGCATTGTGAAAAATATGGATACATCAATTCAAATCAGAAAACACGATAGTTTTACTTAAGCTAGAAAGTGTCATATACTAAGATTACAAACCTTGACCATCAGAGACATAAGGAACCTTTCTGAGTTCAGAAGATTAGTTATGGTTGCCACAAAAACAAACAAACAATATATTTGAAAGTAGATTTTATTTTAAACATCATTTTCATTTGAGATATTTTCTTTTATGTGGCTTTAATGGCTTACTAGATAGAGCATTCCACTGGGACCCTGGACTTTTAGGATTCACTTATACAAGTTAAAGTACACCAAGGTACTCCCAATATCAAGGTCAAGTAGCACAGCAGGGTCCACATTCACCCTAGGCATATATCTCAATCTCCAGAATAGGTTAACTGCATGCCAATGGAACAGTTCCTAGGACATTCCTAAGGCCTGAACTCTGCCCTGGGCTCTTCCGGGAGCAGTAGTTTAGGCCAACACATGCCAAGGAGCAAGCCAACAATTTAACAGTAAAGAGAGGATAACTCTCTTCCAGTGCCTGGCAACATTCCCAGTCATGTTTAAAATGTTTTTAGAAGAAAGACAATCACAGGCCCAATTTCCAAATCTGTTGTTTTCCCACAGCAGTGTTCCTATCTCCATTCAAGCAACATTATCTTCCTGTTTGGTGCAAAGAGATGCACAAAGGTCAGTGTTTATTAACAGTTAATGCAAGACCAAAGAGTGAATTCATTTATCTCGCCTATCAGTCTCACTGACTGCTCAGGGAATACTATTATGTGTAACACATTTATAGGGAATTTTTAAACTATTCCAGCACAAATCACATTTGATCTGGGACACCAACCAAGTCAAAGTTTAGACTGAGACAGAGAGACAGCAAAAGTGGTGACAAAGGAAGGTTCAGGGTATAAAGCAGCAAGACAGTGTAAAGGAAACAAAATTTTCACAAATTCTGTGAAACAAAACTCCAGAAGTTTCTAGATAAACATCTGAATGCTCATGGAAGGCGGGAAGGCAGAAAGGCAGGCATATCAACAGACTGCAAACATCCCCAAGCCCCAAACATATCCCCTCTTGCATTCCCATCTACAAAGTTATTTTCTGAGATTGCTCTTTCTAACTGTGCAGATACTCATTCTGCACAAGCACAGAAATTTTTAAGTGGCATCTTCCTTAAACAGCATGAACTACACAGTTATTCCTCTTCTAAGCAAACTTGGTGCTTCTATGACCAAGCGTGATCAAAATATACTGCTTCCTTTGTCCTCACAGCTATGCTCCTAATGAGCTTTATTTTCTGCCTTCCAAGCTGAAAACTTTATTTTGTGCATAACCACATCTCCTGGGAAAGTCTAAGGGTAGCTGAAGACAGAGAATGCTGAGATATCCTCTGACAGATAAAGCAGACCACTAATTTGAATAATGATGCACTCAGTTCACATATTCTTATCTTAGCATAAACTGCAGTTGTAACATTACCCATTCAAGTCAGTGTCTCAGCAAACCACAACAGCAATTCAAGATGCTATCACATATTACCTACTTGCTACCACCTCTTTGCCAGACATCATCCTCCTCCCTGAACACAGCTCTTCCAGTTCACACTATGAGATACTTCAGTACAAACCTGCTTTGATCAGTGATTAAAACCAATAAGCTTAACAAGGTCTAAACACATGTCCTTTTCACCTACCTGGTCACACTGTTACGAAGAACTCTGTTACAGCCTTGTGAGCCACTTAGAATTCCCTGCAGAGGGGTAACGAATGTAGCAAAACCCCCAAATTGCAAGATTGCTGCAGCAAATTTCAGAGAGTAAGAGGAGCCTCAGTTACACCAATTACTATTTCCAGACAGTAACTTATAAACCTAGGGAATGGTCTGGGTTGGAAAGAACCGTCCCACACAACATCCTTGTCTCTAAATTGGAGATACATCAATTTGATAGGTGGAGCACTCGGTGGATAAAGAACTGGCTGGATGGCCGCACGCAAAGAGTTGTGGTCAATGGCTCAGTGTCTGGCTGGAAAGCAGTGACGAGTGGTGTCCCTCAGGGATCGGTGTTGGGACCGGTCTTGGGACCGGTCTTGGTCAACATCTTTGTCGCTGACATGGACAGTGGGATTGAGTGTGCCCTCAGCAAGTTTGCCGATGACACCAAGCTGTGTGGTTCGGTGGATACGCTGGAGGGAAGGAATGCCATCCAGAGGGACCTTGACATGCTTGTGAGGTGGGCTGATGCCAACCTCATGAAGTTTAACCATGCCAAGTGCAAGGTCCTACACTTGGGTCTGAGCAATCCCAGGCACAGCTACAGGTTGGGCAGAGAAGAGATTCAGAGCAGCCCTGAGGAGAAGGACTTGGGGGTGTTGGTTGATGAGAAAATGAACATGAGTCGGCTGCAGTTTGCGCTTGCAGCCCAGAAAGCCAACCGTATCCTGGGCTGCATCAAAAGGAGCATGACCAGCAGGTCAAAGGAGGTGATCCTGCCCCTCTACTCTGCTCTCAGGAGACCTCCCTCACCTGGAGTATTGTGTGCAGTTGTGGTGTCCTCAACATAAAAAGGACATGGAGCTGTTGGAACAAGTCCAGAGGAGGGCCACAAAGATGATCAGGGGACTGGAGCATCTCCTGTATGAAGATAGGCTGGGAAAGTTGGGGCTGTTCAGCCTGGGGAAGAGAAGGCTGCGTGGAGACCTCATAGCAGCCTTCCAGTATCTGAAGGGGGCCTATAGGGATGCCGGGGAGAGGCTCTTCACTAGGGACTGTAGTGATAGGACAAGGGGTAATGGGTTAAAACTTGAAGAGAGGAGGTTTAGATTGGATATAAGGAAGAAACTCTTTCCTGTTAGGGTGGTGAGGCATTGGAATGGGTTGCCCAGGGAGGTGGTAAGTGCTCCATCCTTGGCAGTTTTCAAGGCCAGGCTGGATGAAGCCTTGGGTGACATGGTTTAGTGTGAGGTGTCCCTGCTTATGGCAGGGGGGTTGGAACTAGATGATCTGAAGGTCCTTTCCAACCCTAACTGTTCTATGATTCTATGATCATCTAGTTCCAAGCTCCTGCCATGGGTAGCGATTACTCACCCTAGACCATGTCACCCAAGGCTCTCTCCAACTTGGACAGATTAACTTGTGATTGCAGCACAGAACATTTATTCACGACCTGCAGACTCAGAAATGCAAATATGACAATATCTGCCTGGCTGGGATTGGTGCAGTGCGAAGGGCACACTGACCATGGCCAGTGCCACATGACCACCATAACAGCTGATCACATGTACTCAAGACAGCACTCCACCTTAGCCTATCAACCTCTAAGTGTTTGTGTGGAGGTCACATCTGAAATAGGATTCCACACAGTGGCCCTCAGGAAGAGTGAAATACAGATTAAGAGGCTTCTAATGGTAACAGACACCAGCCACCCATTCAAACTGCATTCATCCTGGCCTTAGCCTGAGTTATTCTTCATCTCCCATTGTCCAGACAAGTGTTCTTCATTGTGCAATTCTGGAAATTGCTCAAGGATACCAGGGATTTCAGCTGATTGAAATATATGAAAAAACATTTTTCCTAGTTTTTCAACCAGGGAGTTAGAAAAGAAAAAAAAAAAAAAAAAAAAAAAAAACNTGCTCAAGGATACCAGGGATTTCAGCTGATTGAAATATATGAAAAAACATTTTTCCTAGTTTTTCAACCAGGGAGTTAGAAAAGAAAAAAAAAAAAAAAAAAAAAAAAAGAACTGCATTACTGGAACCTTCTTAAGAGTTCCATGGCTACATGACTTGTCTGAAATGTACCAGACAAACAATAACTTTATTTTACCCCTTACTGTGCCTGCTAACACAATTCTGTGAACACTTATAATTTGTCTAATACTGATCATCTTTAGATCTATACCCCCTAATTACCAATACTGTTTACCACTCACCTTGTTACATCAATACAGCTGCTTGGCACTGTGTCACCTAGCTCTATCTCCTTTGAAGAGTATACCCGAAATACACTCACAGGCTGCACATCAGCTCATCACAAGTCTGACTTCTGGCTTTCCTTTCTCCCAGCTCCACTTCTCTCTCACCCCAGAGAAGCAAAAGTGCAGAAGGACTCTAACCATGAACACCAGCACAGCAAATTTACTTGGACAAGATCATAACTTTCCAAATATAAAAGAAGGAAGCTGAGTTTTGTGCATGCAACATTTGCTCTTCAGAGAATGAACCCTTGGCTGTAACAGCTGATTCATATCCTCGATTAACACAGAAGGGTTCAAATTTGTCTGGCAGCACGAGTTTTACACTGTGACACTCTAAAAAGCATCTGCACTAGCAAAACCTGAGCACAATGACATTCCTTTCTTCATCTGTATTGAATGGGTCAGTAAACTCAGCTTTTACCATGACAGCTCAGATGTTTAATAGTAACAAAAGATCAGTGCAAAAATAAGTAGTGGCTGTACTGGTGGTTGATGTCTTTATGGCAGCCTGAAGACCACACCATTTGATGATACAGGAATTTGGAATATGTCTGATGAGACAGAATTATGTACAAGCCTAAGGGGACAGAAGGAAAAAGATGCCTCTACCCTCCTCTGCCCTTGCTTTCTCTTAAAAGTTAATCAACTAAATCAAATACACTTGAAGCATATTAAAATCTTGAGCAGATTTTCACAAAAAGGATTCAAGTACATAACTTAAAATAGCTTTTCTTAAAAAAAAAATTACACAAAAAATCACCCCATTCACAGGAGATTTAAACATAGGTTGCATGTGTTGATTTCAAATCTTCAGCTGATGTAACTTTTCCGAGTATCCAACATGCATTCAGAACTAGCCACATCACAACATCTATTGGAAAAGGACCCAGTTCAGTAATTGAGGTATTATTTAAAGCACCTTCTTGTTTGGCTGTGTGTCTTAGACTGTACTTGAGACCCCTTTAAAAGAAGCAGTGCAACTTGGAACAATAGCAACAAGCTGAAGTTTTACCAAAATAAATGGAATTAAGAAAGCATCCTGATATATCCCATAGTTCTGCACTTGTTGAAATTACTTCATGCAAATTGTAGAGGAGGAAAAGATGTGCTATTTGGCCTCCCACTACACGTAGTAGAGAACCCGAAGACACCAGAGCTGTTCTAAGACATCACTTTAACATATTATCTACTTTGCTTAGAGTTGTAGGAAAGGCTGAAGGTAAACATGAATACAGCTGACCAGGCTAAAAACAAAAATCTCTTTCATACCACAATAAAACAAAATAATAACACACAAATGCTCTTATTTTCTTTGTTGTACCAGATCAATATCAGCAACAATATTGTTTTGTTTTTTTAGGGAGCCCACTCAACTCTAACTATCCAGAGTAATAGTAAACTTTAGTACAGAGTACTTTTCTGCTAAAATACACGGTAGCAAATCATGCTCTTTCTGTAGTACATGACATGAATGTTGAGAAAAACTCCTGATCAGTAATAACCATACTTATTTCATAAGTGCCTGAGGACAAACCAAGGACACAGATTCATCTTGTTTGACCTGCAGGAAAAAAAAAAAAAAAAAAAAAAAAAAGCCCTCTATATGAAACATTTTCTGTCTAAGCTTCAGGCCAGAAAGTAGGAACAGAATAGGCACAGTCATTCAGCATTTTAGTACAGACATTAATTTCACTCAGGGAAAAAGAACAGGTCTCCATCACTGTCTTTTGTATTACATCTTCAGTTTCTTAGTTGTTTTCTTCCAAACTATACAAGGATGCCTACATTATTAACAGGAAGAGTTCATTTTAAGCATCTATTAATAAAATATCTGATAGCTTGACTAAAATGTAGCAGTAGTAGTAAAAACTCTTTTTCCTGGAGAGTGGGTAAATTCTCAACCACCACTGGGAAGCACACACTCGGAAAACAAGCAGTTTAATTCCAACACTCTAACAGATGCTAGAAATAATAGAAAAGATTACACTCAGCCAAAGCAAAGATAGTATTTTGTCAGCCATTAACAAAAGGGGGAAGGCTTAGGCTTGCCAGTTCTTGCAGGACATCTGTGAAGAAGCTTCCAGCTGAAAACTGGGAAAAGGAAAGGTGAGCTGGTAGGATTACTATGACAAAAGCCCTCATCTGGTGGAAAGGCAGAGGATGCAGTGAACGCTCATGGCCTTGCCTGGAAAATGCAGCATTTTCCACCCATGCTGAATCTGATCTTACAATCTCTTACAGCAATTATCATAACTCCTCCTACTCCCCCAAATTATTTCCCCTAGTTTTGTCCACTCAACTGATTGATGTTTTATGTATATACATATGTGTATGTATATGCACTTAGCTGCCAAGTATGTGTGTAATAAGCACATCTAAATAGCAAAAGCAAGTAACTAGAAAACCTAAGGGGAGCTGCAGCAGAGCAGCAGCCCAACAAGCTATAAATTCATGAAGACAATACTGAGCATGCATTTTGTAAAATTACTAAGAATTATATACAGCTGAATAGCACTTAAACTGATAACTATTGCCCAGTTCCCCAACAGAAAATGGGTGTCTGCAACTTACACAGCTTTTCTCATAGTTTCACATTCTACTCAGCAATGGGCATAATTAAAGATGTTGATACCTGCTTCCTATTTACTGAACCCATAGATCACCTAACCACAAAGACCCCTAAGGAGATCCAACATGCAGAAGCTTCTGTGCTATTAGAAATGCAGCATGTTCCAAGGTATGCCTACCTTACTTGAAAAGCAAGGAGGAAAATATCCAAATTAAACATGTTGCCAGAAGTCTGCATTTTTAATATGGAAAAACAACTTTTTCCAGTATCAGTCAGGTGTCTACAGTAATAAACCCTTAGTAAGTGAATCAATCTGTAATTCAAACTAGTTTAGAAAAAACCCCAACAAATAGGTATTTAAGGGGTAAACAAGCACAAGACCACCTCCCAATTCCCCCTCCCCCAAAAAAATCTGGCAAAAAAACCAAAAAACAACACCACCCCCCAGTCCACAAGTGGCCCCACCATTTGGATAGAGTTCAACACTACTACAACAAGCAGAGTCCTGTTTTATAATGTGCTGGAGATCTCGGCGAGGGAAGACACGAATGACCAATATGATCGATATGCAGACTTCGATTTATTGGCTTACATGGCTTACTTTTATACCTTATTCTTACATTACCATTACATCACTATAACTGCTTGGCTTAATACAATTGGTCAGTTGCGTTGCTATGCCTCATATCGTTAGTTAGCACTACCATACCCACACTGGGCACCTTAACCCTTAACAATGCTAGGATTGGATAACACAGTCCTGAGAACTCAAGCCCCAGAAATTCTCAGTTCCCCCTCTCCTCTGCCTGCCTCTGAGTTCTTACAGCTGGTGTTTCTTTTACTCCCTAATCCATGGCCTTCAGTTTATCGCGACCTCGTTTCTGTTCTCAGGCAGGCTGCCTTACACCAAGGTCACTGGATTGCTCACAAAATGTCCATTCTCCAACAATAATGTATCTACACATAATTATGGATGCAAGCAGAACAGATGAAGACACCTACTGCTGCAAAAAACACAGGTTTCTTGTTTTGATTAAGAGAAGCTCTTACTATTTAACACTTACTCTACCCATGACAGGTAAGGCCAATTTATAAGAACACACTGTGCTGTAGGCAGTCAGTGCTGAGATTTCAGTGCTAACAGAGATTTGAGAAAGAATCTTCTGTTTTCCTCTGTTACACAGAGAAGTCTATCATTACATAGAGATACTTGAAGAGAAGTCTACTCAGAATTTGATGACTTAGCTACTATTCTGCTGGTATAAAGTACACATTATTGCACACTGGAAGAAAATGTGGTAATATGTAAAGGAGGGTTTTCTTTTAAATACTCTCTAAGCTTTCTAGAAGCCTCTTTCAACTTGAATACTCAAGAGTAACTCTGTACAGGAACATAAATGGGACTCTGGATTGCAGACTCTACTGCCTTCTCCTGAGGCCTGAAACTCCAATGGCCATACTAAAACATTTATTTGTTCACAGCCATAATGTGGTACACATCCAGTGCACTGGACAGGTTACTAAGTGCATATTCCTATAATCTGTATACTTCACAGCATTCTGACCATTTCACTGTTAGCAGCATTGTATTCACATATAGAAGCTGAAGATTAATTCACAGATAAAGCTTGTGAAATCAAACCTTTAGGTCTTAAAGCTCTAAATGAGCTGGAAGTTTAGATGTGTACCCAATTCCAAGATGTGTATATTAAACCCCCTCAAGTCATCCCTCTGGAAAACAAATNATAAGCATTCTGATCATTTCACTTTGTTAGCAGCATTGTATTCACATATAGAAGCTGAAGATTAATTCACAGATAAAGCTTGTGAAATCAAACCTTTAGGTCTTAAAGCTCTAAATGAGCTGGAAGTTTAGATGTGTACCCAATTCCAAGATGTGTATATTAAACCCCCTCAAGTCATCCCTCTGGAAAACAAATACTACTTTCTCCCTCACTTCAACACACTTATGGCTAAAGCAACAGTCAAAACACTTCTCTTGCATACATCTTGCCAGCTCTTGGTGAGTCAGGCAAGCACACATATCTCATATCCTCAGACAGCCTCTGGAACACAATCTAGTCTTACAGTTAACAAAATCCAGAACCTAATTAAACAGGCACAAGTAATTGTTAAGGGAACACTACGTCAGAGTCACCGCTGCATATCCTAGTTAAAAAGTAGAGATTAATTTTCTTTTTGCTGCAGGAAAATGAGCAGTATCATACAGGAAAGCTTACTTGGAGGCTACAGAACACAGGAAAATGAAGCCCTGGATTTTTATTTTTTTTTTCCCCTGTGAAAGAGCAACAGTGAACTTTAACCTACTTCCTACCTCTGCAGAAACTTGCTGCTCATTTCCCCGTGCTACAAGTCTTAGACTGTTCATTAACAAATACGCAGCATAGACCAGTTTTAAAGAACCAGCTTTCAGCGTTAGTAAAAAACAAGTAAAATAAAATCCTGCGTAACACATAGAAACATGTTCCCACTGGCAAGTTAACATGTAAGTGCTGCAAGAAGTCAAATACAGATAGTGCTGTAAGCGTGTACATGGGCTTGGTCTGAAATTTGGTTTCAACTTCAGCAGGAAGGATTGAAAGACATCTCCATGTTTGTTTGTTTCACAAGGCTCATGTGAAGGGGAGAAAGAACACTGCAGAGGTGCATGGGAAAGGAAAAAAAAAGCAAGAGTATTGTGAATCAGCTCTGCACTCATGCCATTACCAATGTGCCAGCTCTGTAAACCTGTCTCTGCACCTCTGTGCAACTTGCCATCTTGAACTGTTTCAGAGCTATCAAAGATATGTAGATGGAAGGAGTCCTTCCAGAGTAAAAAAATGCTGAGAGGATTACTACGGTTGTGAAATAAATCTGCCATTATGGGGGAAAAGTCCTAACTTTTCATGCCATTTCAAGACTAATTCTGAATTTGTACTCTGAAAATAATGAAAGATAATTTTATCACAACTAAAATTGCTACATACAATCTCAGCAGCTATTCAACTGTTCAAACAGATGAATCCAGTTTTCAAACACCCATTGCTTCAGTCTGTAAGCAGAACACGTGCATATCTGACAATTCCAACTAGCTGATAACCCGAGTTCACAGGCCAAGCTCTGTGGGGAGGCAAGTTCAGTTTTCACAAAACACTTTTAGTCCAACTGGCATCTGAAAGACTAGTTTTCCACTAAAAGGCTAGGGTGGAACTGAACACCCCTCCTACCCACACCCCCAACAATAATAAAAAAAGACCAAAACTGAACACCCTCTTTCACAAGCTTCTGGACTCCTCACCCTAGAACTGTGAGATGCCCCAGTTCCTGCAACGAAATGCCAAGTACCTAGAGGAAATCTTCTTAACTAATCACTCCCTTAAGACAGCACTGAAGACAAACACCTAAAAAATTTTTAACTCCTGTTCACACAGACACAGCAGACTGGAAATTAAGATTCTTGCCTACCTTTTCTCGTCTTCAAAAGAAAAAAAAAAGGGACCACTATTCAATTCACAGCCTTCCACCAATCTTAAATGGATTGTTACTCCAGGGAGGGAGAAAATTTCCAGTTATTACATGGTGAAATTCTATAGGGAAAAATCTATGTTGGAAATAAATATCAAGAGAGATCTGCTGCTATTCTTACTATTTAAATGTTAACAATATTTCTTCTGTGGCTTTCTGCAATTATTACAATTAATTTACAAACATGATATGACAAAAAAATTCAGTTTGAGAGCCCTTCAGTCTGAACGATACAGTAGTCTGTATGATACATGCTACAAAGCACCACTAAATAATCAGAATCCTTCATATACTGAAAACCTCTTCAGAATTTTCTCTTCAGAAATTTCCTCTATCTTACAAAGTTCAGAATGACAAAAGTATAGACAATTTTCCAAGTAACTCCTCACACACACCCCACAGATCCTGAAGGGCATGAGAGTCAGCTGCACTTCCTACATTATGCCCATTAAATTCCTCTTACTTTCTTTGAAGCACTAACAATCCCCAGAAGTTGATTGGGACATTCTGATGGAGCAACAATTGCTTTTAAGCAAAGCAATACTAAACAAACATTCCAGTGTTAACATTTCTCTAGGGTGGTCTTCCTTTACTTCAGTAGTGTGGATTGATAGAGCCAGTCTGAACAATAGGAACAGCACTGAATGTTCAGAGATATTAATTCAATTCCAATTGTTTGGAGAGAGAATCATCTGGTTTAGACCAAGTTTCCTGCTGATACTGAAAAATACTGAAGTCCAGACCTGTCTTTCCCACCCCCAGCCTAGCTAACTTTAGAGATGGAAGCCAAGTATCCAAGTGCAACCTCCAGCTGAAAAATAAGAGGGAACTATGGTAGTGTTATGAAACATGGCAACACACTGAACAGATCCACAGGGACTAATCCTAACATATACCTAGTCCAGATTCTGAGAGAGCCCCAGTCTTCAGCCAGGTAAGATGACAAGGCAAAATACCTGCATGTATGCTACAACCACCACAAATGTTACCATTATGGAGCACTCGCACCTATTGTCTGTGCCATGAATGTAAACCAGATGATTCTGTCCCCCGAGGAAAAAAACACCAAAACTATTAAAACTCTGTTCACTTAACAGAGGCTTCACCTTCTAATGCTTTTCTTCCACCCCTTCTCTTAGCTATACTGCAGTTTCACTGGGTTTTTTTGCAATACTGCAAGGTTTATCTATGCTTGATATATTCACAATGCACTCTCTACTACTTAGTTACTACAGAAATACCGACAAAGCTAGAGTTGTTCTTGTAGGAGAACTAATGAAAAAGCTTTGCTAGATGAAGACAGGCAGCACAACTTGTCTCGCATTCCCGCTCTCTTCCATTAGACACTCTCTTCCATTAGACACTTTAGTCATTCTCCTTCCTCAGCTTTGCAAAAGCAAATTCCTGTTCCTGGTGAGCGCGGGTTCAAAACCCACACTTCAACAATAGGGCCTGCTGCCGCTACCCCGGCCGCTGCCTGGGGCCGGTGTCACGAAGCCGTCTGCCCGCCGCACCAGCGCGTCCTTCCATTCCCCACCCCGCAGCCGGAGCCGCCCGCGCCGCCGCCTGAGGATCCCCGGTCCCACCGCAACTAAGGCCTGGCCTGCCCTGCCGCCGATCCCCGCCCTCCGCCCGGGCCCGCAACCGCCTTAGCTCTCTCCCAAAAGGAGCCCCTCAACCCACACCTTTCCCCACGGTTAGCCGGCCTCGGCGCCTCCAGGGAAGGGAGCCACAAGATCGAGTGAAGCCGCTTTAAGGCTCCCGAGCAGCTGGCGGGTGGGGGAAAGGGGTGGGAGCAGCAGGGGCCTGCACTCACCGGGAGCGAGGAGAATCCGGCTCTACTGCCGCTACTCGCCGTCAGGGGCTGCTGAGCGCGGGCAGGAAAGGGGTAGGATCCGCGTGGCTCCGCCCCATCGCTCAAGGACTGGCACAGCGGCTGGCGGCCGAGCGGGGAGGCGGGAAGTGAGGGGGGGCAGTCAAGCCGGTGAGACGGGGTGCCCTTCGCCTGTCTGACCGCTGCCTTGTCCCCGCGGGGAGCCACTGCTGTGGTGGGACGGCGCCTCTCCTCGGGGGGACGAGGCGAAGCAAGGGGGCTGTGCTCCGTGGGAAGGGGTGCCCTCAGCTCGAGGGTGGGCAGCGGGGCCAAGGCCGGGTGACGGCAGGCCTCTGTTAGGGACCAAGCCATAGCAGAGCTGGAACGCTGTATGACGGGTGCCGTGGCACGGGCTGTGGTGTGCTTTGACCTGTGCTCCCAGGCATGCACCTGCTCCATTTCAGGGGGTCCCAGGGGCCTGCCTCTGAGGCCAGGAGTGAGAAACAAACTGGACTCCCTTAGGATGGCCTGAGATGCAGGGCTGCTTACACAGTGCGATGGGAGAGGGCTCTTGGATTGCACCTCAGGGCTGGGGGAGAGCCCACTGCCCTGGCTGTCATCACAGACACCCTGTTACTTATAAACTGGTTGAGATCAATATCATGACGCCAGTATTGAAGAATGACATCAGAGTACAGGATGTCCAAGAGAATCTCATGGACATCATGGCCGCAGCAAAGTGCTATGGGGTGTTAGACAATGTCCAGTGTGCCCATGACTGTATGGTTTGGGACTGAATACATGAAAAAAGTATGAACTTCTAGGCAGATCATCAGATAAATAGGAAATGGGACTTTCTTGGAAAGAATGTAGATGTGTGTTACATGTCTGGAGAAGGTCTCAGAGAACAGTGGGTCAGAGATTTGCTGAACACTAAGAGTTGGAACTTGAGGAAAGGAAGACCTCTAATGTTTTGGGTTTTTTTCACTGAAGAAAGCTCAGACTAAGAGCAAATGGCTACTTGCTGGCTTTGCCCCAGAGGAGCAGGTCTTAGGTGAGCAAGCCAATGCAAGGAGTGAAAATGGAAGTGCTTTGCTCTGCTAGGAATGAAGGATGAAACCCCAAAAATGCCCAAGATGGCTCTCTTGGTGGTTTGGATTCCTGCACACCAACCTGTGCTGGCAAATCCTCCTGTCTACGCAATGTCCAGCTGGAACTTGCAGATCAAGGGAAATCAGTGATAGGATCTCAGGGTCTAGCAAACAAAATACATTGCGTAGGGTGCGCTTTTTTTTTAACTAAATACTGAAATCCTGGCTTTGGCACACTTACTGATTTCACTGGTACAATGAAGACCTCTAGGGCCCTTCTGCAGTTAAACATACTGTTCTCTGACTTGATGCCTCTAAATGTCCTGTTATTTACAAAATATTGTACTTTCGTACTGCCATTAAAAATCTTTGCCTGCCTGGCCTGTTTTCTGTTCAGGGTAGAAATCTCCATGAGATATGTAATGACACTGAGGCTGTGATGGGGTTGGAAGATAGGCTGTTTGTTCAAAGGCTTATGGTAATGCTGTCTAAAAGTTATCACAGGCTGGTGCTTGCAATGTGAGTATTTGAGGCTGTCATTCTTGCTAGCAGGGCTGAGTTTGCAATAACATGGTTTACTTAGAAGATGATTAAGTTTGTCGGTTTGTGTTCTTCCCAAGACTGCTAGGGGTACTACAGTAGATCCATTGTTTTTTGGGAGGATGTTTAATGAAATGGGTTCTTAGTTTTAATATTGGATTACAAGAATGCCCAACAGCTTTACTGGGCAATCGTGCATTGTTCTGAATCAGGGATAAAGAAAATGACTTTCAGTTCTTGCACTGAAGATGGATGCAAACTGGAATAACAATGCCTTTCGTGTTGCAGTTGTGAGTGTCCCAGAGCTTGTGAGTTCCTGTTTTTTAGAGTTTTAGATTAAATTATTTCACAGCAGATGAGGAACTGTGTGTCAGTATTTATCCTTTCTGCCTTACCGGGGAAATCCATTTACAAGAGACTTGGTCTAACCTCAGATTCCTTCCAGAGTGTACTTTGAGGTTATTCACCAAGCAGTGTCCTAGAAATCCGGGGAGTCTATCATGACTTCACTGTCCTGCTCTAAAGACATTTTACTCATTCTGATTGGATCAAGAAATTACAAATACTTTGGATTCCCAAGGGGCAATGTCAGCTCATTACACCCAGTAAAGCCTTAACAAACAGCAATTAGTAGAGTTCTGTGTTGTGGTAATCTTCCAAGAAGTCTCAGCTGATCACTGAGGTTGCAGCACTCACAGGATTGTTGCAATTGGCCTTAAACTGGGCTTGAACTGAGGTGAGGGAGAAGCTATAAACAACAGCTGTCAGCCTAGAGCTATTTTCCCTTTGAAGTAATCATCCCAAAGAAGTATCCTCCCATAGCAGTCTGCAGGTGTCCTGCTTTTACTGGCTATCTGCAATATAATCAAATCACCTGATGTTTCCTCTGGAGAGCTGTAACCCCCCCCACCCCCCCAGCAGCAACTAAGGATACATCATATAGTACACTATGTTCTGCAGAACATGATAAAAATTAACATTTTAAAATTAATTCAGCACTCAGTAAAAGTGTTTCACTCCAGGAAGCCATCTGTGAATGGGCTTGCGAAATGATGAGGTGGTAGCTTTCAGGGCTACAGCTTGTTCTGAGTACAAGAAAATAAATTGATTTGGCAGCTCATAAAGAGTTCATTTCACCACTTGTCACATACACCTGGGTGTTTTAAGCTGTTTGAGTTGTCATTTGTAACAGTCGTAGTGTTAAGAAGACTGTTTAGAAATACCAGAGTGGGTTCTGGTTATGTGAGTGGGGGGCCTGTTGCTTCTCAATCTTTAATTAGATAATTATGCATCCTGTAAAGGAAATGCGCTAATCAGCATATTTTAACAATTATAATTTGCTTATGGCCTTAGCACTGATTTACTTAAATGGCTTTCTTCAAATGGGTCGTAAGTACACGTAATTGCAGAAATGCTTATTGAGCTTCGTAGTTAAACTTCAGTATCAAAACAAAGGTTTAAGTTCTGCCATCTGCTGGTTAAATGGGGTTTTAGCCGAGGCTTCGCGTCATTCACTACCATTAAAATGCATTGGCTTGGACGTTCAGATCCCGTTTCTGATCCTGAGTCAGAATTCACAGGTTACACAGGAATTACACACACTTCTCTTGCTGAGTAAAAGCACTTGTCTGTCTCTGCCACACGAACTGAAGAAAAGGGAGTTTAGAACTGGATTATGTACCCAACATCAAAGCATAAACTTAGACTGAGACTAGAAAGACTGCTGACACCTGACTGTCACCACTGTGCTGTCAACACCAGACTACATAACAGTTTTGCAGAATTTCTTCAGATGTGGATAATCTCTTATCAGTTTATAGTCACTGTACTGAGCATGAGAAAAACTGTGTGCACCACACAAGTCAGAGGGCAGTTCCTGTCCTTCTTGAGAAGCATGTGGATGAAATGCGGAAGTCTCTGCTGTCCACCAGTGTATTTCTCTGCATAGCTGAAATGGTGTAGAGGATTTTATCTGGACTAAATTATTGGGCATGCTAACCCTAAAACACCCCACCTTCAGAACATACTTTGAACTGTTGGTGCGTGTGCAATGTACGGTACCCGTGCACACAGTTAAGCTGAATCTGTGCTGTTCACAGTTTGTATTGCAGTTGCTCCCATTCTGAGCTCAGGACTCAGACAGAAAATGTTATTAATCTGATGGAGCGGGGGATAAACTAATGCAAAAAATCTATAGAAGAAAGAAACTCTGGAGCACAGGCTGCTGTATTATATATTATGTGGCCAGTCTAAACCCTCTGTTTTCACTTTTCAGCTGTACCAGCCTACAGAACTTGTACACAGTTGCTAACCTCTACCTAAGAGTTATGTTTCCTACTACATGCTCGCTGTCATGCATTTAGTGACTGGTAAACTTAGCCTTGAGCATTCACTACAGTGCTACCCTGCCATTCCCTGTACTGACTAGTAATTATCCATAGTTGCCCTAACATCTGGAATTTGGTTTACCCACATCCTCTGGGGCCTATTCCAGTGAGTGTTCTCACTTATAAGAGGCAAGTTGATGGTGAATTTCTTTTTCATAGCTCACAACTCAGGAGTTACTCCACTTAAGTAGCAGGGAGGTTTCTTACAAAAATAGAAAGGAGAAGGAGTAACACTGTCTTTGCTTTAGTTTACATTTTTGCTGCAATGTGGAAACAACTTCATATTCAAAATTCTGGACTTGATGGTAGTGTTTACATGTAAGTGTGTGTGTAAGTCTGTTTCAAACTTCCAAGTGCACAGGGAGTGTTTTCTTTGTATGCCTCTGAATTACAATGTTGAGTGTCTTTAATTTGCTCAGGAAGGTGTTCCTCCTCCAAGGAGCTTTTAGTTCATGGTAACTATTATTTAAAGAAACGTCTGATAGTCCTTGGCTCAACTGTTCACTAGACTTCTGGGTAGAGCAGTCAAAAAGAACATGAAGGGCTACTTCAGCCTCAAAGTCTATAGAATTTTGACTGGTAGATTGACAGGGCTCTGCAGGTGCTCTGTCCAACTGGTTTCAGGGAGAGAGCAGTATCTGTTTCAGAAACGTCACCAAGGAGTGATTTCAGATTCTTCCTACTTGCTTCATCTTTAGAATGACTTAAAGACTCTGAGGCAGTCTGGATAAAGTCATGACCAAGCTTCTCTTGTTCCTGAACAGCATCTTGCTTTACTAGATTTTTATCAAATTCCTTAGCCAATTTCATGGGTTCCTCTTCAGGATATTTTTATTTTAATATCTCTAGATTAAAAAACAAAACAAAACAGAAAGAAAGTCAGACCTTCTGAAAAGGTTTAGCTAAGCTCAAATAGAATGACTGTATGAATTGTTCATTCTCTAGTTTTAACAACTACAAAGAGCATGACTGAATCCCACCACTTTCAATGCACAGTCAATATGCAATCTTTCTGATAATTCCCAAGAAATACCCATTATGAGGAGATAACACGCCCAAAGTTAAATACATTCTGTACACATTAAACATGGTTCACTCCACATAAAGAAACACCACATAACCTTTTTTTAATGAAAGCCTGGCTGTGATGGGCAAGACAAAACTGTAATTAACCTTGTACAACTTAACGTAATCCTAGTTCACACTTTTACTCCTCCAGGTGTACAGGGAATAGCATCATCACCAATCCATGTCCCTAAAAGGGAGCCTTCATTACAGATTGCTCTTTCATCTTGAAAAATTAGATTTATAATGTTTAGCAATTTGATTTCAGATAAAGATTGGAGTAGACACACACCCTGCATTAAAGTTGCTACATCAGTTAAACTAGATCAAATCTGTTAAAAGCCACAGATAGGAGCTAAACCAATACAAGTTCACTGAAGACAGGAACCTCAATAAAAATAACTGAATTTTACTTTGGTCCTTAAATCTAATACTCTATTTACTTTGGGTTTACACATAATCTATAATATTCATGTTACAAACTGTGATCTAGTTTATTTTAGTATACTACTAAGGAGCTGGTTCAGATACATGGTCTTTATTCACTTAAAGCAGCATTAACAGATCAGAGAATTTTAAAGAAATCATATTCTGTATATTTCCAGGAAAAAAAAAAAAATCTGATTTTTCCCTTTAAAACAATTTTATAAAGGAGCCTTTAAAACAAAAAAAATTAAATTNAAGCAGCATTAACAGATCAGAGAATTTTAAAGAAATCATATTCTGTATATTTCCAGGAAAAAAAAAAAATCTGACTTCTTCCATTACAACTAATTTATACAAGGAGCCTTTAAACAGAAATAAATTAAGTTTAGGAATTAAATGAAGTTGTTTCACAGCTTTGAAGTTGAGCCTTGGATTTGAATTCTGAAATCTAAAGAGATACAATACTACAGTGGTAAATTGTCTAGAGGGCCAGAGCCATGGGATGTAGGAAATTACTGCATGTAAGCAGGCAAAAGTAATTTGAACTTTACTACATACCAGTGTAGATCGGGGTATGTTTACTTTTAATTATATATATTTTTTAAAAATTATTATTTTAAGAAAAAAGAACGAGCAACAGATAGTTGCAAATGCTGGTATTATTTACATTTATGACAGAGCTGTAATCAGGAAGGAAGTAGCATCCCTTACCAGTGATTTTCTAATTCTTAAGTATAGTTTCTCACAAATATGCCAAATAGTGAATACATTTAAATGGCCCAATCAAATATGCAAATAGGAATGAAATGTTCCCTTATTTCACTTAATAAAAAGCAAAGAATAAGCAAACAGTCTTATTTTCACTTTCCAGGCTGTAGACATCAGGTTCACAGCAAAAGGGAGACACCAAGAACATAGATTTAAGGTAAAAAGGCAAATTATGTGGAATAACAAAACAGTGTTACTAAGTTTATATTATTGTGAAGTCTCTCTCTCATCTGAGTCTTATTGCTGTACTTCAGCATTCAAGGCCACTCAAAATGCTTAAAAACAACTGCCAAGTAAATCTAGTACGGGAAGAAACTCTTACCTTTTAACAGATGAGTGATTAAGGATAAATAAACACTCTACTGTAACTAAACCTGAGCCTTCACTAAGGCTGTAGCACTATTCTGTCTGATGACTGAGTATGCAGAGCATTATTTTAGGAAGCAACAATTACCTGAGGAGCAATACAGTTAACAGTGGCTGAGATTTCTGAAGAGTATTGATTTGGAAAAAACTCCAGGAACAAACTTGTCGACAAAGTTTTCAAGCCGACAAGCAGGTATTCTTTATTGCACCGCCGGGAGATACGGGGAATGCTCCTCCTAATGTGTGTCCCCGTATTGCTACACAGGCCATCCTTACATAGTCCTTGGGCACACATACATATTCAGGAGGCTACATGTGGATTACATCATTTTCCAGAAAGCTCCCCGCATGCGTACAGAATTGTGGTAGTGGTCTCTGAGGGTCCTTTACTTCTTCCAACAATCTTCACCACTCCTGGAAGCCTTTGAAGCACACGCAGTAGATGCTTATACCGATCTAATTGGCTTGTTAGCACCAGAGACATAATAATCGTCCCATCCTCCTACTTATCAGTTAGGTTAACTGTAGCCCATCCTGGACACCTGCTGTTCCCAGAAACTCCTTATCCCTGTATCCTGTTATTCTATCCTGTTTTCTCACACTTGTTTTTGTACTGTGGTCATAAGGACCTAAAACTACGCCAACTACAATGGTTTACCTTATACAAGGATTCTTGTTATGTTCTCTAGCTGCTCTCTATTTTTTTTTTCTATGTATCATGCACCTCAGTAATTTTCCATTGCCACTCTTACAAAGCCAGCAAACTTAACTTTACTTAAACCTAATTCTAAAGGCTTATATATTCCATTTTGTGGTTCTGTGTCCCCCTTGCTTCAGTATCTACTGGTAGACTGTTTGGTTTTTCCATTGTCTTTGAAAACAAACAAAAAAACCTTCTTAAAAACTGCTAAACAATTCGATTTATAAAGTCCAGTATATGTAAAATAGTTCAAATATATGTGTTAAAATTAAAGCTTGATTCAGCACTACATTGAAAAAAAAAAAATATGGGTTATTAACAGTTTTCTAACAAAAATAACACCAAACAACCTACCCATGATAACAGAAAGGGACTTTTTCAAGGCATTTGGTAACTTTCACTGAACTTCCACTGNAACCAACATTGAAAAAAAAAAAATATGGGTTATTAACAGTTTTCTAACAAAAATAACACCAAACAACCTACCCATGATAACAGAAAGGGACTTTTTCAAGGCATTTGGTAACTTTCACTGAACTTCCACTGCGTGCGTCAAATAGGCATGCTGAAGTTGGGATTTTGTTAGCATTACTAGTCTGTGTGCAATTGGTGAAAAAGGATCCCAAAAGATTTCTTGCTGTACATTGGTGTCATTAACAGGAAAGATGAAAGCAGGTGTTCAGGATTTCCTACTCAATGACCTCTTTGGTGTTTTGTGTAAACATGACTCTATAAACAGGGAGATGATTCTCACTAAGAACAACAAATAAAAGGCTAAAAGAACTTAGCACATACAACAAGAGAAGGCATAAGATGCTTTAGGAACTTTTTAAGTTAGGAAAATCAGGTTCACACTAATTAACATTACTTTAAACAGGAATATTTTTCACAACTATACACTTAATGTAAAGTATGACTTATCTGACAGCTACATCACCACAGAGATAACAGAGCATTACAACTCTGACAGCTATACACACTCAACATCTGATATAAGGATGAGAACTGTCAATCCTACTACTTGTGAGAATATTGATTTCAGCTTACGTTCAAAAGATAAAATATGTACACCTATATAGGATAATCTTTTGTATTCTTGCTTTCTCTGTATCTTTCACCCAGATTCTGATTTGGGCCTCCAACCTATTTTTGTCTATGTTTCCCCCTCTGTGCCTTTCCATCTGGGACTGTTAAAATCAAGAATACAACTATTCTAAACCAGCTTGCAGCTGTTTGACGTCACTAGGTGAACTCAATGCACAGCCTCAGGCTCAGCTTTTCACCCCAGCCCTTTAGAAATGATGTTGCAGATGTGGAAGCTTGCAGAAATAATTTTGAAAGATACAACTGCTCCGTGAGAAGCATCTTTGCACTTCGGCCAGGCTTTATTATCTCCTCGAGTGTGGACTAGCGTCCTCCGTCAGCTCTAAGGACCTGCAGTGGGAAGATGCTCTCCATCACTCCTTGACAAGAACAGCCCCTTCCCAAAGCACACAGGCGGGAGAGGGCGGGGGGCTCACCGCACCGCTCCTCACGGGCAGGGCCCTCCTCCGCCGCGGCTCCTGGGGCGGCGGCCCTGGGACCGCTCCTGCCGTACCTGAAGCACCGCGCACCGCTTCACCCAAGGGCAGGCCCGCGCCCGCACCGCCTTCCGCGCCCCTGGCCGCAGCCGCGTCCTCCGAGGAGAGAGCTGTGCGAGCTTTAGAGCGGTTTTATCTTGGAAAGAGTATGTATCATTAGCGAGGTTTTCAAAATACCTAGCACCGCATCAATATAACTAACAAAGAGAAATGACTGTATGCTATAGTTCATCTCTCATTCTTGTCAGCACTGGAAAACATAAAAATCAATAATAGTGATAAAAATCAATAATAGTGACTTCAGTGAAAATACTAAGATTTGTGAAAGGACAGAGGTTATTAAAAATAATGTAATTATTTTGTCAAATACTTTCTTTTTTCCAGAATGCTTTTAAATGCTTTCTGAGATTTTTGAAGTGAGCTGTGTTGGGCTTTTTTGTTCCCAAGTAGCGCTTTCATTTAAAATTCATTTCTTTTTAAGGACTGAAAGAGAAGTAAAGAAAACACACACACACACACACACACACTTATAATTTGTCTCCAGTGGAAACGTGTGTATGCATTTTGATCACCTGAGACCAGGTGAGAAGACAAGTCCTTCAAGCCAGATGTTCCTTGGATAATTTTGGTTGGTTGGTTGGTTGTTTTTAAATGGTGTGGGTACAAACTCTACAACTTAGTACAATTATATGATACTTTAAACATAAATATGTTTTCTCCTGTGGAAGGAACAGCTAAATAAGGAGTGTATGGAGCTGAGTACCGTACGTTCCTAAAGCGATATGATAAACAGGTTACAGGCTCTTTGCTGCTGCAGTTAGACTTCTGGCAAGACAGCTGTCAAGAAAAGATTTCCAAACCTGTGAGGACCTGTCTGCTTCTTTGGTTGTATACAAACAGCAAAACACAAAAGCAGATGTTAACAGAAGCAAAATACATCTAAGGTTGTGCACTGCTGTGTTCAGCCTGCAGTTCTGCAAAAGTCCTCAGGAAATTTCAGTGGTCCTAAGAACAAGAGTCTCTGGCTGTGCTTCCTTGCACAATGCAGACTGCCTTCAGCCTTGTTGTGTGCTTCTGCGGAGTGTGTCTCAGCAATGCTCAGGGGTGTACAGAGGCACACCAGAGGTAACTTCAAATATATTCAATATATATAATTCAAATATATGTGTTAAAATCAGCTACCTGGGTAGAGCTGGCTTGGATGTTTCCCTGCAGCACTGCTTTGTGCCATATTGGCATACTCTGGCATGCCTGGTTTCCCATCTGCCAGAAAGAGGTAATAATACTTACTGCAGCATGGGTTATCCTGGGGATAACCATGAAGCTGTTGGATACCATGGTGAGGGGAAGTATATAAACAGAGGAATAAATTTAGATGCTTAATGTAAGATGCATTTATAAATACAACCCTGTGGACCCAAACAAAAATAATCTAAGACACCAATAATAAAACTCAGCTGAGAAAGTAGAATATTCTAGCCACAAATTTTTACATTTTTCCTCCCAGAAATCCTACTCATCCGTATATTCTCTTAAGAAGCCTTGGAGTAGTTACTAAAATGGAGCACTACATGATAGCAGATAGTTTATACAAGTTAACAGCAAGAGGTAAGTGTTTTGTTGCCTTCTTTGGGACCTTAGGAAAAAATGAAAGGGTATCTGAAATTTTAACTTAATGGATGATATTTTTTTCTATCCATAGGAGAACACAGGCATCATGTGTTTTTTTTATTAACAGCATTTTAATAGCACAGTTATAAAACTTGTCCTTGGCTTGCCTTGAAATAGCATACTGACCTCACTTATTACAGAATATTAATATAATTTTCCAAGGTGAAATGTTCACAGAGCAGAAACTGGTGAGGAAAATATGGCCAAAACAGTTAGATCCACCTTTATTTTTAAGGTGCTGCCCAGAAGGGCTTGCAACAATTTTTGCTGATGCCTAGATTGTCCTAGAAAAAGAAGAAAGCTGGAGATCACCACTGAGAGGGCCTTCTAATAGGTTATTTATTATAATGTAGGCTTAATTCCACAGCTGTTCTCCACTGCTCAGGGTGAATTTGTATTGAGGAGATGAGTGATGGTTGTTCAAGGCTGTGGAAACCACTCTTTGTAGAACTTATGCCTTAAATCTTAGCTGAGCCAGTTAGTTTCAGAGCACTGCTGCCTGAAGGCAGCTCAACGGCTTCTTCTGGAACAGGTACAGTAACACGGGCATCTCTGCATTGTGCTGGCTCGCCCTGGGTAGGCTTGCACCAGGGAATGACAAGGAGGAGTCTTGAGGCAGTCATCCCCCACCCACTCACTTATTGCTGCATTTGGCCTTGTTACCTAGGAGCTTTCAGTGCTTTTCACCATTCACTCACGTCTGTACTATAGTATGTACCTCACGGGTGATCTTCCCAGCTGAGGTGTGCCCTCTTGTACCTTATTGTTTATATATGAAGAGGAGATTCAAATAAGGGTGGGACCAAAGCCTGTTCATAGAAATTACAGCTGCAAGGTTTTATTTTCTTTTCCTTGTTTTTTGGTTGGTTTTTTGTTTTGTTTTGGTTTTGTTTTTTTTTAATCTGTTGATCCTGCTGTATTACAGCTTGAGGCTATCAAGGAATGAGAAATAGGTTTGCTGTTCTACTCTCTTAGTTTCTGGAATTTTTCTTATCCCTTATAGGAAATCAAGTCAGAGGGTTCTTTAAAGAACAGGAAAGAACAGGTTTTCAGCTTGTTTGAAAAACCTTACAAATATTAATCTACTATATATCCTCCAGATTACTTCTTTCATCAGCGAAAGAAACTGACCTGTATTGAGACCTTGACTTGCCAAAACCTCTCACATGCTATAGTGTGAATCAGCGAAATATTTAGTGAGCTAACAGACACAAAGCAGTGAATGGCCAGAGAAAACAGCTTTTTGATCAAGCATTCTGGAGAAGAAAATAAGCACTGCTTATTTATTTAAAGTAGGTTTAACTTTTGGTTGATACAAAAGGGCTTCTATAGGTGTGTAGCAAACAAAAGATAGACTAGGGACAATGTGGGCTCTCTCCAGAAGCTCTCAGGAGAGCTGGCTACTCTGGATTTGGAGAAGGCCGAGGTTTTCAATGACTTCTTTGCCTCAGTCTTTACTGGCAAATGCTCTGACCAAACCACCCAAGTCTTGGAAGGCAGACGCAAGGACTATGAGAAGGAAGTCCTTGGGCCTACTGTAGGAGAGGATCAGGTTCAAGATCGTCTTAAGAAATAGAATATGCACAAGTCCATGGGACCTGATGAAACCCATCCATGGGTCCTGAAGGAGCTGGCAAGTGAAGTTGCTAAGCCACTGTCCATCATATTTGGGAGATCATGGCAGTCAGGTGAAGTTCCTGATGACTGGGAAAAAAGGAAATATAACCCCCATTTCCAAGAAGAGGAAAATGGATGACCTGGGGAATTACAGACCAGTCAGTCTCACCTCTGTGCCTGGCAATACCTTGGAGCAGATTCTCCTGGAAGGCATGCTAAGGCACATGAAAAACAACGAGGTGCTTGGTGACAGCCAGCATGGCTTCACTAAGGGGAAATCCTGGCTGACCAATTTGGTGGCCTTCTACAATGGGGCTACGGAACTGATGGACAGGGGTAGAGCAGTTGATGTCATCTACCTGGACTTGTGCAAAGCGTTTGACACTGTTCCACACGACATCCTTGTCTCTAGGTGGGGCACTCGGTGGATAAAGAGCTTGTTGGATGGCCGCACGCAAAGAGTTGTGGTCAATGGCTCAGTGTCTGGCTGGAAGCCAGTGTCGAGTGGTGTCCCTCAGGGATCGGTGTTGGGACCAGTCTTGGTCAACATCTTTGTTGCTGACATGGACAGTGGGATTGAGTGCGCCCTCAGCAAATTTGCCGATGACACCAAGCTGTGTGGTTGGGTGGATACGCTGGAGGGAAGGAATGCCATCCAGAGGGACCTTGACACGCTTGTGAGGTGGGCTGATGCCAACCTCATGAAGTTTAACCATGACAAGTGCAAGGTCCTTGGGTCAGAGCAATCCTAGGCACAGCTACAGGTTGGGCAGAGAAGAGATTCAGAGCAGCCCTGCAGAGAAGGACATGGGGGTGTTGGTTGATGAGAAACTGAACATGAGCCGGCTTCAGTGCGTGCTTGCAGCCCAGAAAGCCAACAGTATCCTGGGCTGCATCAAAAGGAGCGTGACCAGCAGGTCAAAGGAGGTGATCCTGCCCCTCTACTCTGCTCTCAGGAGACCTCCCTCACCTGGAGTATTGTGTGCAGTTCTGGTGTCCTCAACATAAAAAGGACATGGAGCTGTTGGAACAAGTCCAGAGGAGGGCCATGAGGATGATCAGGGGACTGGAGCATCTCCCATACGAAGACAGGCTGAGAAAGTTGGGGCTGTTCAGCCTGGAGAAGAGAAGGCTGCGTGGAGACCTCATAGCAGCCTTCCAGTATCTGAAGGGGGCCTATAGGGATGCTGGGGATGGACTCTTCATTAGGGACTGTAGTGACAGGACAAGGGGTAATGGGTTAAAACTTGAAGAGGGGAAGTTAAGATTGGATATAAGGAAGAAATTCTTTAGTGTGAGGGTGGTGAGGCACTGGAATGGGTTGGCCAGGGAGGTTGTGAGTGCTCCATCCTTGGCAGTGTTTAAGGCCAGTTTGGATGGAATCTTGGGTGGCATGATTTAGTGTGTGTTGTCCCTATCAATGGCCGGGGTTTGGAACTAGATGATCTTAAGGCCCTTTCCAACCCAATTATTCTATGATTCTATAGTCGTGTGGATTTAGCTGAAGTGATGTGCTGCTTTCACAAGTGAATAAAAGCATACACTCTTGAAAAATCCTGTGTCTTTTCCTTTTAAGGAACACTGATTTTCAAAACAAACATTGGTTACTTCCAAAGTCAGGGAGAAGAGGGAACCTTTGTGGCTTACCTTTAGGAATGCCACTGAAAGCAATGCAGTCTCTAGGCTTACACGCTGTATTAACCCAGGTTGGTGGAGGCCTGGATGTTTCATCAAAACTTTCTTTCTGCAGGTCCAGAGAGAGGAAAACAATTGCTGATTCTGCCCTTCCAAGTGCCATGAAGTATTTTGTGAGTTAACATGTGGAGCAAATTGTCATTGTTACGCTAACTTGAGTGTACCTGAGACAATTTTTACCAACATAGGTGATGGCCACACCTCAGATTTCAGAATAGTTTCTGCTTTGTAGAGAAGCATTAATATAAAATCTAAATGTATTGAACATGTTAACTAGAGTGTTCTGGATCAACTGGGATGGAATTTTTAATGGTGTCACTGGTAGAAATTATGTAAAAAGCAGTTTGACATCAAGTATGAAGGTATTACAATTGAACATAAGGGAGATGTTAGGACAGTTGGGGTCATTTGCAGCCAAGATAATTCTGAAGTCAATTGCAATAAGATTATTTATAAAAATAAGCATTATGTCATGACCCCCGAATGAAGAGTGTAAGAAGAAGCCATAAGAAATTCTTTGAGAATAAAAGCAGGTTAGAAAAAGAGGAAACTGGATCAGGAAGAAATATGTTGAAATTCAAGACAGGCATTGTTAGTAAAATTGTTACATCAACTGAGGCATACTGTCAATTTTCACTTTATAGGCTGCTCAGACAACACTTTAACTCTGCATTGAGGGAGTTAATGTGCAAAATAATGAGCAAAACTGACTGTAAGCCTCTGGGAGGAGAAAAGTGCCTTGTCTCTGAGGCAAACAGCAGACTTTGCACACCAGCAGTAGTCAAACAGCACAAGACTTTGGTAAGTAGAAAGAAGAGTGTTCTTCCTGTATTCCTGGTTGCTAATTGCTGAGGGGAAAAACCATCTGAACAAGTCTTAATACCTTAGTGGGGGCTCTGTGTTAACATATGTCCTCTGGAGTTCTTGTGGATAGTAATTGTACTTAAATGGAGCAGTTAAAGTCTTTCTCTAATAATAAAAGGTACTACATTACTAATGAAAGGTACAAGAAGAGCAGCAGGGAATATTTAATTTTTCTTTGGTGTCATTCATCTATGAACATATTTAATCCACCTGCTGACATTAATTTCAGTGCTTATTTAGGCTTTATTTGCAAATATAGCCTGGTTTTTCACCAAATGTCTGTACTAGTACTTTGCTTTTTTGTTTCTCAGTTTTCCTGCAGAAATTTCATATTCTGAATATAACAGCATTCACAATTCAAGAATATTCCATTTAATTTCTTCCAAGGCTTCTGGAACACCTCACATCACTTATGATATGGCACAGGCAGGATGGGTGTTTCTCTGAAATTTATTTTTTCTGCCTCTGAGGACAGAGAATAATGCATCATGAAGGATATAACCTGACTCCTAGCAACAGTGAGAACACACACACACTGTTGCCTGAGGCACTGGCTGCCCTGCACACCTTGAAAGTTTCTGGTTTACATCTCACACCACGAACTGCTACTTCTCTTTAGAAAGTTGTCTGCTTTTTCCCTTTTGCAAATAGTCTAAATCTTTCCATACAAATAAGCCTTCATTAAGATCTACTTTAGTGGTTGCATTAACCAATAGCACACCCGCTGAACACAGCAGCTGAGGATAACACAGTGAAGAAGCCAGAGGTTCATGTTTCTTTTTATCCTGTTCCTTAGCACAATATTTAGATGCCACGAGAGTGGGTAATCCTCTGCTACTGCTCTGTATGAAAATAGTACTTCCATTGTTGATCTTTCAGTGAACAGACTTCTTTATTCACCACAGACCTTAATCAAAAGCTGTGGTTAATGCCAAGAGCAATCTACTCAATGGGACTTACTGTGAATGTTAATTTGAATGCTACCAGAATTTTGATGCTTCATTTACATCAGTGAAATCCCATTCACTTTTTTTTTTTTTCTGTTTTAATGCAGTATCTTAATGACCGAAACCACTGAAAATCGATTTACTCAACACTGATGAGATATTTCAGTCATGCTNACCAGAATTTTGATGCTTCATTTACATCAGTGAAATCCCATTACTTTTTTTTTTTTTCTGTTTTAATGCAGTTATCTTAATGACCGAAACCACTGAAAATCGATTTACTCAACACTGATGAGATATTTCAGTCATGCTCCCTATGCTAGCAGCTCCTGAGCAGCCAGGTTTAATTGTGTGGTACTTTCAACATATACTAAGGTCCAAAAAGCATTTACTACTGGCCTGATGCACCTCTTGTAATTTTTACCTTTTAGGAGATAGTGTTAATGTGCTATTTGGAGAGTAATGCTCAAAGGGACTATTCCACATACAGTCCCATCTGGATGATCCTGTTGTACACTAAAAATTACACTGTCAGTAATTAGTTTAATCCACTTGCAGAGAAAACTTACCTAGGATACAGAACTCTAGTTCTGGAGTAAGCATGAGAATTAGTGGAGGAGTACCTGCTGTGCATCTGCTGCTACTTTAATACTGTTGTTTCACATTCTTTTTCCTCCCACTACACCCCCAGGCAAAGTTGTCCTAAGATCCTACCCTGAAGTCTGCTTTCAACCTGAATGTAATGCTAAGAAAGCATTAAAGCATGGTGGTTTTTTTTTTCGTAGGAAACTAAGATTAAATTGGCAAACAGCAAGTAGTTAGCGTGTTTCTGATCTTTGAAACTCTTCTTAATGAATAGTTGTGAAGATGCATTCAAGTATTTGTTGGTAAATTGAGCCTCTTAAGCTTTTAGAAGCCAGAGGTCTTGCCACAAGCAGCACTGTGGGTCAGTGGAGTGGTTTGTAAGAAAATTCCTGGGCTAAAAGGCAACAGCTTTGTTTTGGTGGTCTCTGAGGGAAAGTTAGGCTGGACTACAGTGCCTAGATTTAATAATGCCACTGGGCTTCAGTGGGAAACCGCAGGGTTCAATGCCTTTTCTGTTGAATAACCAGCCTTGCACGCACTGATACCTGCAGCTGTGTGGAGGAGCTCTCAGCTCCTCTCCTAGGGTTGCTTCTGGGCCCATCAAGGGTTTAGTGCGGGAGGCACTGGTGCCTGTCCTCGTCCTGCAGTGTGCAGGTACAGCATCCCTGTTAACTTTGCTGTGGAACGTGATTTGCTGTTAGGTGGTCATTTTCCCTGGCCCATGGGGAATTTAAGGACATCAGCCTCTGCAGAGATAAGTGCCACTGCCATACTGCCTTCCCTGCCTGACCTCAGATATTACACTGTTGCCTGAGGCTTTGGCTGCCCTGCACACCTTGAAAGTTTCTGCTTTACATCAGTGACCGTGTGCTGGTCCTACCCAGCTATGTCACAGAGCATACAAGCAGGTTTTTAACAGTTTTACTTGCAGCATGAATTGAAAAAATCACACTGTTTCTAGAATCTTGAACTGAGTTACACATTGGGAAGTTTTGTTTCATAAGATGGTGATAGAGGAGGTGAGTAGCCCTGCTGGAAGAAAGCAAGCACTCTAACACCAAAGCTGGATCTAACTTTGAGGTTGTCCTTGCTCTGAGCTCTGGAGAGCCCTTTTCTGTGAGAAACACAGCTTTATTAAATGGTGTTTTATATACTAGGTTTCTGTTACATAATTAGAGTGTAGAAGAAAAGCTGCAATATAGTTTTACCAACATCAGACCTGTGTTGCACAGAAATTTTTTTTCAGTGTGTAGAACTCATTCCAAACCTAAACCTGTCATTCCAATGTGGAATCTGCCTATACTGTATGTGTGTGTTTCTGCATATTTTGAAGTTCAGAATGCACTGAGATAGCTATTCCGTAAGAACTGCTTATGTGTTCCCTAGGTCTAGAGACAAAACATGATTAAATAAACTAACAATCTTTTACAATAAATAAGTTAAACCCTCGTTGGGTTCAGGGTTTGGTTTGTTGTTGCTGTTTTGTTTGGGATTTTTTTTCCCCAGAGAAATCATTCCTTAACTCTGAACATATTCCTTATGTTGTCAGGAAGCTATTTGTGGTAAAATGTAGGTGCTGGAAATAAGCTATTAAAAGTTAAAAATCATTGTATTTGGAGCTGAAATAGCTTGCCTGTCATGCCATCATATTTGCTAGCTGACTGGATATAACACTTTGGACTCTTGACCTTGTTGTTACACAATAAGGTTTTTTTCCTTTCAGCTCTGCTATGATTATTATTTACAAGCCTCAGTTTTGCTAGCAGAACCAGACAAGATCCTGAGATAGCAAAAAAGTGTAACGAGTTCTGCAGTTCTGTCTCTGTGATAAGTGTCTCCACCTTTTTCTTGAATACTTACTAGTGTTGACTATAATGATTTTGTTAAGCTGCAGTTATATTAATTGATGTTATCTCTGTAGGTTTTTATCCACAGGAGACATACTTATTTAGACTGAAACACTTCCTTTTGACATTCTAATTTCCCTCATTTTTTTTAATAAAGTGTTCTTTATTATCCAAAAAGGTATAATATCTTAATCTGGCTATATAAAGAATCAAATCACACATTGAAAGACATACCAGCTATTTTGCCACATAACTTGAAACTGAGCCAGAACTTTGTGTTGGCTATCCATATCTGAGCTTTTGATTCTCTTATTCAGGGGTAGTTGTTAGTGCTTTTAACCGACAGGTCTGCACTTAAACTATTGTGATCAGGGTAATTTTTTAAAATACTTTTTTCTTCCCCCCCAGAAGTAAGATGTAGAGATCCTAGGAAGCAAAACCAAAACTAATTAAATACTATGTATTAATATTTTTTTGTAGTGTAGATATGAGAAGTTGCATTTCTCTTTTGCTTTCCATTGATGGCCAAAGATGCACAAATGTGATCTAATACTTTCCTTGTCTCTTCAGTTGTGAGATTTTAGCAAAACAACCCATCCCAAAACAGTGTCCCACTTAAATGAACACCAGGATTTGCTTTTGAATTAGATAACAACAACTTCAATTATAAAGAGGCAAAAAGGATTCAAGTCTGAAACTTCTTTTGCCTAGGAAGCTGATACTTCTTGAGCCATTTCTACCAGATTAACCCTCAATTTCCAAATACTGATGCACTTGTTTAAACCAACCCACCTGCCCTGATACCCCTCTGTTTCTTCTGACTGCCAACTAGGACACATTCAAAACACTGCCTCTGTTTTAAATTCTTCATTCATAACAGCCACTGTTTATTTTAAATTTTCCTTTTCTACCTCCACATATAATTTATGTCATGCCTCTCTTTCAGTGCCTAGTAGTAGGGAAAGAAACATTTTTAGAGTGAAAAAAGCCTTCTCTAGAATCTTCTCTATTTCAGTCTGTGTGTCCATTGCCTCTCAACCTTTCCACTGGTTGATGCTGAGAACAGTGTGCCTCCTTCTGCTTTCCACCCTGTACTCCTGTATTTATACAACCTTATAAAATCCTCCCTATGCCTTGGTTTGACCTGATTGTTTATTGTCAGCTTTTTGCAGCTTGCTTACAAATAAATTGCTTCATGAAAGAGTTGAGTAACTGGCTTTCATAGTACTGAGTGTCAAGCAAGCACTGATACAATTTACTGTATTACTTAAAGGATAAAAATATGTGATGTGATATTGACAGAACTTAAAAGTAATCTAATCCTGTACATAAACTGGGGGTAATGTACCAGAACTTGCAATTTTCAGTGGTATTTAAGGCTTTTTATACATCAAAATATGTCCTCTTCCTAGATACACAGACTACAGGAAGGTTACAAAATGCTCAGAAGACCCAAGGTGTAAAGATTGCTTGATTTACAGAATGCACCTCTACCAAGTCAGGAAACTTGCAAAAATGAGGATTTTCCTGAACTGTCTGCCCTACAGTTGTACTACTTGAGTTTGCTGAGGTCACTGCAAGTACCCCAAGTACTGCAAAATATTTATCTGAATATAATACTAAGTAAATTAGCTTTTCAGAAGCATCACACTTTGACCTTTTTTACTGATCTGATCAAAACATAGGAAATGGATGCTTTTAGAATTTTGCCTGTTTTCATCTGTGTGGCACTTCTTTCTTCTAAGAAGTGGTAGTTTGTTCCCCTTTATTCCATTTTTCAATTATCAGCCTGCAAAGGAAAAATTTCTGCATGATCAAAATCCCCTTCATATTCACTGCAGCTTGGAGGTTTATGCACATCTTTTGAAACAGGTCATTCAGATATGATGGATATCTCATGATTTTAGATACTTATCCATTTATTTATATATAGAAAGACTGGAAGAGCCTTTAACAAACACAATCCTTTGGTCTCTATCAGCTCTATATTTTACAATGGAAGCATAAGGGTAGAAATTACTTCTTCACCTATTTATGCATATCTGGGTTCATGCTAGAGTAGATGGGAATCTTGGTTCTGAATCAAAGCCTTAATGGAATTCCACAACATCTTTTAAACTGAAATGCTCCAGAACATTTATCCATGAGAATACATAATTCTTTTAGGATAAACCAAGATGGGGTTTCCACATAATGTGTTTTTACTGTTCATGATATTGGGCTATCCGAAACAAGTTCCAAAGTAGATCTGAATATAATTTGAGTATTGACTACAGTTTCTGGAGGATAACCCCCTTCACATAGCCTTACCCAGACAACCTATCACAGTTTTACCACATTGAGCTGCTACCCCTAAACAAGGATGAATGACTCTAAGAACAATTTTGGCTAACAGCACAGAATTCCATCTAAAACACAGCTGGCACTTCTCATCTAATTATAACTTTTGTCATAATGTAGTCAAACTCAGCTTGTTTGAAAGCACTGAAGTAGACTATGTGGGAGTTAAGGCAAGCAGACAGTATGGCAAATGTTCTACTTTTTTTGGTCTCAGTTTCCTGCTCTCTATGTTCAACAGGGATTTAAATGTAGCTGTGGTCTCTGAATTCTGTGAACATCTGCAGTCTCACCTGGTGAACAGAAAGATAAAACTCAAGGAACTGTATCAGCTCATACCAACTGACAACATAGCCAGACTGCTAAGACATATAGTCTTGCTATGTGTGGGTGTTGAGGTCCATTCACACTTGGAATGTCTGAGTGTAACCCTTTGAATCTTAGGATTGTGGGATAATTCAGTCTGGAAGGGACCTCAAGAGGTCACCTAGACTAATTGCCCTGCCCAAAGCCACATCACCCTTTGTTTCTTGTCCTTCCAGCATACAGCTTCATCTTCTTGGAAACTTCTGTGTTGGTACTAAGGGGCTACTATGAGGTCCTCCTGAAGCTCTCTCTTCTTCAGGCTGAGCAAGTCCCACTCCCTCAACCTTTCCTCAAAGGGTGAGTGCTCCAGCACTGTGACCATCCTGGTGGCCCTCCACTGAACTTGGTCCGTTTTTCATTGTGCTTCCTGTACTGGGGGCCAAAACTGGGTGCAACATTCTAATGAGCACTGAGGAGGCAGGGATAATCCCTTCTCTCAGCCTACTGCCTGGGCTCCTGTGCAGCCCAGGATGCTGTTGATGTCCTTGCCAGGTTCTCATTTTTCACAAAGAGAACAATCAGCCACTGGAAGAATCTCCACAGGGAAGTGATGGACTCCCCAGTGCTGGGCACTTTTAAGATTCAACTGGACAGGATGCTGGGACATCTAGTCTAGGTCACGCTTTGCCTAGAAAAGTTGGACCAGATCATCCTTGCGGTTCCTTCCAACCTGGTATTCTATGGTTCTACGTGCCTAGAAATGTGTTCCCAGAGGCCTTGCTCTAAGATTTCCACAAAGCCCAAACCAGGGTTGAGTCTGTAGGAGATGGGACCTGTCATTATGGGCTTTGGCTCATTCAGCATGCATGCACTCATTTGCACATTCAGCAGGTACAGGTCTTCAAAGCAAGGGGGCTCACTCTGCCTCCCTCTTCTCCATCCTGTTGTATATCTAGAGCTCCATAAAACTTTATAGTATTTTAGGTATGTTTGTAGGACCAATTAGAAATACTGCAAAACGTTTGTATCTAACTGCTCACTCTTCCTCCAACCAAAAAATGACACACCAAGCTTTCCTTTGTCTCTGAAGTGATATTTTTCTGTTTCTCTTTCAACTGGTCAAACCTTTCTTACTCCTGATCATAAGTAAGTTCATATTAACAGCACAGAAAGGACACATAAGATTAGTGGATTTAAGATTAGAAGATGCTAAGAAATTTTAGAAGGATTTCAGTGCTGGTCTACAAGACAGCAGAATGCTTTATTAAGCCTTTCACCAAAATACAAAGAAATCAGAGTCAGGGACAAAAATTTGAACTGCTTTTTTCTTGCCTGTGGCTTAGTGAACACACCTATGTGTGTTGTTTGATGGAATAGTTTGTGTTGGAAGGGACCTTCAAAGGTTATCTGGTCCAAATTTCAAACAGCTCATATTCTCAATACGAAACTAAGAACTAGGACCTAAGTGGAGATGTGGACAGCACACATCTATAAACAGAAAATCCAAAGGCATAGCCTTTTCTTACTGCAGTCTGCTCCAGCCATGGTACTTGCCTGTTGTAATAACAGGCAGTGAACAGGCAGAGGAGGAAACATCCTGTGGTGTAAATGTTTTCAAAACTAGAAAGAAAGTGGTAAAGGGAACATATAGCACAAAAGTGTTATAGAAGAGAGAGACTGCTGGGCAGAACCCATCATCTGTGTTTCTCATAGAGGCAGAGATGTTGACAGCAGAAGGTAAAATCATAGCAAGTCATCTTCTACCAGTGCTTCATGAGAAAACTGCAGAACTGCAGGGGCCTGGGGCAGTGAAACTGCCCTGCGCAGTGGCACAGTAGGAACCTGGACTGCTTTTCAAACTTCACAGTGCTGAGCTGCAAATCGAACGCGATGCTCCTTGCTATGAGACCCTCTCACAGACAGCTCTGTCTGTTTCCTCGACGTTTCCTGCTGCTGGCCTGTCACCACCACAAGGCCCGGCGCTGCGGTGTGCGCACCTCCCCGTGTTGCGCACCGGCACTGCGGCGGCGGACCCGGCCTTCCTCCTTGTCCTGGTCTCTGCGGCGTAACTCGTTCCCGGAGGAGCGGTCACTTCAGCGGCAACGCTCGGACAAGGGCAGCAGGACGGTGCCCCGCGGGACGGCCGCCAGCGGCAGTGAGCGCCCCGGACGGGCTGCGCTGTGCAGAGGTGTTGCCAGCAGGGGGCAGCGCATCGCCGCCCTCCAAGGCCTTCACGGGCACCGCCTCCGCCCGCCCCTTGCCGCCGCCTGGGGCGGAAGCGAGGGCGAGCGGCGGCCGGTGCCGCGCCGCGAGGAGCGGGCATGGCGGACGGGACGCGATCGGTGCGCGGTGGCAGCCCGGCCTCCAGTCCGGTGCTAGGGGGCCGAGGACGGGCTACGGCGGTGGCGGCCGCGGGGGGGAGCAGCCCGCCTGGCCACGGCTTCCGCAGGGTGACCCTCACCAAGCCCACCTTCTGCCACTACTGCACCGACTTCATCTGGGGGCTGGCCGGCTACCAATGCGACGGTGAGGGATTGCGGCGGAGCGGCGGGGGGCAGGGCGGCACGGAGAGACGGAGCGAGGGCTGCCGGACGGGGAGGGGGGGACAGGCCGGCCGCAGCCGTGCTGGCTGGCGGGTGTTCGTCGTGCGGGACCGGCTGGGGACGACCGCCGCTTGCTGGGTGAGATGGGGGGAATGTCCGCAAATACTGCTGGTATAAATGGTAGTAATAGTAGTAAGTAATGTGAAACGAGCTTGATAATAACAAAATAACACATTCTGCTGAAATAGTTGACAATAGGAGTACTAAAATCTACTAATAATGGTAAATTGGAATAATAAAGTCTAACGGCAACTGATGGTAAAAATTCTATTAGACTACTATTAGTAACAAATGTTAATAACAAATTCTAACAGCACTAGTCACAAGCCTAACAATAATAATTGTAAGTTATAATAGTAATGTCTAACTATGATAATGATTGAGCTTCTGGTAATAATGGTAAAAATTGTGACAATAATAATGGAAGATTGAGGTGTGCCCTGCCTGCTCCTGTGTGGTGACAAGGGTGTTTGCTGTGATCCAGCACTGCCCTTGCCCATCTCAAGGTTTCCTTTCTGTGCCAAAATGTCTGATAGGGAGGAGGAGCTGCAAGGTGCATGGGTTTTGAACCTTTTAAACCCAGGAGGGCAGAAGGGCTCCCTAGGTCTCCTTGCAGGCCCCCACAGCAGCAGAGGTTCCTGGAGATGATGAAATTACGGCTTGTTCTGACACAGCAAAACCAAGCGGTGTCACAGGGAAAAGAAGGTTCTCACTGGGCAGTTTTGGGTTGTTTCCTGACAGAGCACCTTGATGTCTTCCTGAGCATATGTAGCCCACCTGACTTGGGTTGCATCTGCAAGACTACATCTGAAGTAGCTGGGCTGTACAAGAGCCTCATTGTTCAGGTGATGCTCAGGTTCTACAAACAAGGCTGTGTTTGTAAGACAAGCGCCCTGCAGTTCTTAAAATAGCTCCTGCCTTCTGTCATCGTCGTGGGTGAAGAGGGTGCAGGATTAAGTTGGGTGGAAGTCATTAGGGTTCCCATGTGGTGCCAGAGAAGTCTGGGAGGAACGGGTTTACGTTTGCTTAAAACTTTGGCTGAGTGATGTGTTGTTCTGTCTGCATGGCACAAAATCACTGCATCCCCTAACAGCAGAGAAGCCTCAAATTCAAGTGAAAATTTCTTACTCTGTCAAAACACACAGTGCTAGTCTTTTACAGTCTTTTATTATATTACTGCCTTTAAAAAAGGCAAATTACTGGAGTCACAAAAGTGGGCATTAAGGTGCCAGTTTTGTTACTTGAAGGGCTGAGTGCCTTTGGTATGTTAACGAGTAAGAAAATGCAGAAGGTTTCCATCCAGGTTACCTCAGTTTTTTCCCATTCACATACTATGTATGTAAAGGTGTGCACAGCTGTAACTTGAATTTAGGATCTTTTCCTAATTTGAAAACTGCACTGACAGTTTGTGGTTTGGAATTGTTTTCCCCTTTGGCTTTTCAGGCTGAGTTTAGGGTGAAGATTGTTAGCACCACTGTCTAGTGGCTGTGTGCTAATGAAGCACTTGCAAGCTGCACTGTTAAGATACTTCTTTTAAACCTAGATGTGACACCTCCACCCCAAACAAGTCCTGTGTGTGAGGGGGAGAGAAAAACACACTTAGTCTGCATAAGGTGTACCGTAGGAGGGGAACCCTTTAATGTCCGTCTCCTTTGGGTTAAGAACTGATCTATTTTGTTATTGTTCATCTGTCTGTTTTCAACCAGTTATGCTCAGTGTCATGTTTGTCTTTTTTAGCTGCTAAATAACAAATCTCAAATAAACCTGATGGGTCACTTGCTGATGGTGTCTGCTTTTGACACCCACAAGTACACCCTTGTGCCTTGTTGAATAGCTTGGCAGCTCCTTCTTTCAGAGTTATTTAGTAAATGCTAATATGATTTCTTGAATGATATTTTAAGTAAATTCCATTTTGTAATGACTTCCTTGTCACATTTGCTTTAACTAATGGAATCTGATCATTGTTCTTTAGCAGGTAATGAAAGGGTGATCTCTAGGAGTGCGAGGCTGATTAAAAATAGAAAAATAATCCACCCAGCCTTTAGTGAAAGAAATATTTGCAGTAGACTGCAAAAACTTGGTAGATAATTGCTATCTCCTTTTTCTTCTCCCCAGGAACAAGCATTGCAGGTACAATTACAGCTGACCTAATGTTGGCATTATTTGGATTCCTTCTGATAACCCACCTACAGGCTTCAAGATGAAGCCATCAAGGGGCCTTTTTCTGTGTGAATTTGCAGTGGTACTCTCTGTGGGTTTGGGTTTTCAGTCTCCTGATGCTGTTTGTATTGAAGTTGCCTGAAGCTGTTCTTGATCAAAACGGAAAGTTCCCAAAACTGGAAGGGAACTGAGCATGCTGATGATAAGATCTGTCAGTTAAAGTAAGGGTGGGGGAAGCTCCTGCTCATCATTATTTTGACTAATTGTGTGGCCTAAATGACCTGGACTTGAGTTTTAATTCTGATAATGCTTTTGACCCTTGGAAAGGAGCATCTTCTATATGTGAATGATCAGGTCTATGGAGTTTTTCAGTAAACTTACCAGACACTCAGCAGGCTGGCATATGCAAAAATACAGGAAAGTATAATGAATTCTTAACACATTTCTGGCAGCGCAGGCCAAGATAAATGGTCCTTCCCTTTTCTTCTTGTGAACTCTGAAAAATACATAGACAAGATCTTATGATACTCTCTGTACAAGGCACGAAGTGTCCTGGATCTAATCTCTCAGATTTAGAGTAAAGTACTGCTTCCCTCTTCAGTTCAGGGCCAGTGCCGCTCTTGCCAGCAGTTTATACAGTACAGGAGGTACCCCTGGGGATAATTGCAGCACTCTGGCTAGTTTAACAGGATGCTTTTATAAGTGAAATTTCACAGGTAAGGCAGTAGTCGTCCTCTGTGGATTAGGTGTCCAGTTGGGTCTGAAGATGTCACTGTATTAATAAGCTTTTGTGCACATATTTATTGTAACCTCTGTTAACCAGGCTTGCAGCTGTGGTATATATTTTTATTTCCTCCCTCTTGCAAATTTGTTTTACATAAAACCTTTGTTAATGACTCTTTATTTTTCTTGCCACTTTCCTCCTTGTAGCTGTCACTTCCTTTGATGTGTGTGTGTGTATGCAAAAGAGTAAATGATGTCTGTATTGTACCATGAACAGTTACTCTCTTGCATTGCTCCTGCTTTCCAAAGCCTGGCAATTTCAGGTTTGAGTGGATTTAAATTTCCTCAGGCTTGGTGACAAAGAAGCAGGGTAAGAGACTGCATTTCTGTGCATGTGTGTGCGCGTCTTAAAAATGAAAAATAATAAAGTTTATGTAAGAAATAAAGAGTTGAGTGCTTACTGGTAGTGCACAGAGGAACCAATTCCATACACTAAAATAATAGATAGCAGATATTTTAATTTGGAGTTTGGGATTTATTTTAACCACCAGTAAATACATTTCTTATCACAGTGTAGTGTGTTGTGGTTTTTTTCCCCATGAAAGACTTAAAAGAGAAAATGTAGGAAGAGTTATGAATCAGTGTATTTTGGGGGCTGCAAATATTTCCAATACTATAAATCCTTCTGATGTTAATTCAGGTTAGTTTATTTTAGCCAAAGGAAAAATGTAAGGGGTATAAATAATATGCAAATTTGTTGGTAAATGCAGTAAGTAATTATTGAAATAGCAATAGTAAAAAGTAATTTGCTTGGGTTTTAGACTTTGTATTCTAAGCAGAACCTCCAAAATTATTCCAAGATGCAGAAACCTTTAGTTCTCCTAATTTGATTTAGATGTTTGCTGACAACTCTGATGCTTTTCCAGAATAAAATGTAAGTGCTGACTTGGAGTTACATTTATGCCATAAATCTTTGACTGAGCAAGACATGCAAAAGGTGCTGTGATTCATACAGGCATGTCACAGACGTGGGCAAACCATGTTGTACTTTGTCAGTTTAGCAGAACCTGGAGATCTTCAGACAGCATCTCTCCAGTGGTCTGCTGTGCATAATCTGGACATGTTTTGAACAGTCTCTTCCATCTAACGACTGTTCTGAATAACTGGAGCCAGACAGGGAAGGTGTGTTTTAGTTTAAAGCTGGACATTAGACTAACAGGGAGTCTGTCTTTGTAGGGACATGAAAGTAGTAGCAGGGAAAAAAGGGGTAATTGAAATCTCATCCTGTCCAACTAGTTTTGCTGTTGGGACAGCCAGCTGGAGCATCCTTGACCCTGCTGGCTTCTGTCAGCTCAGTTTTGAAGGAAGTAGATGGTGTATGATATTCTTCAGAAAGTGTTAATGCTTGCAGTTCAGAAGGAAAACAAATTCTTCCTTCTGTTGGGCTTGCCTTGCTTTTGGGGCATTTTGACAGAAAATGAAATCTGCTAGAAAGTAAAGTGGCAGTAAAACCTCCCCTCTGTCGTACAATTAGTTTGAATTTTCAAGACCTGCTGGCTTTATTCTTTAGTGTGTTCCTTGTCAGTGGTGGGGCCCTTCCGTGCAACTACAAGATGTTTGATGTTGAGATGCAGTGTGAGTTTGTGGTTGAGGTGTTGTTCCGTGGAGGTGCTTTTACTGTGTTTTAAAGTTACATTGAATCATGTGACTGAATTTGTCTTGGGAACAAAAATAAAGGCAGTCAAGAAAGGGAAAAAAAACCCCACCAAACCCTAAAAACCCCACCAGAAACACTCCCCAGAAGAAACCCTGACACAGAAACTTATCTCAGTTCTGGACATGTGTTGGGAAAAATGACACTGACTGACACCCTGAGAAGTGAAACTTAGTTACTGGTCTGGATTTGAAGGATAATCCGTTTTGTGTTCAAGAGATCTAACACTTTTCTTTTTCGTATCTCCCTGTCACAGTGCTTCAAAGGAAGATGTTCTCACCATTCGTGATGCAGAGAAAAGGACAGGGCGCTTTGCAAGGATGCACACAGCTTTTGTAGCTGGAAGCTATTTTGTATTGATAGCGTTATCCTAGATTTCAGTCCAGAAACTCAATTAGGTAGTAAGTAACTTACCACAGAAAGTGCTAAAGCCAGCAATCCAATACCAGCCTTTGCTCTGTCTTACTGCCTCAGTCTGACTTGTCAGTAAATGACAAAAGCAATAAGGAAGGTGCTCATCAATTCTTCATGGTGTGGAGTGGCACTGACTGGTGCTCTGCAGGTTTCCTTTCTAGATGACCTTCCATCTAATACTGCTTAGACTTCATATGTTCAGGTGTTCCTCAGCCATCTTTTATGTCTAATACCCTCAGGTCCTTTCCATCCTGCACAAAATTTTTCAATCTTCTGTGTAGGTTTCCTGTGGTCCATATTCTTGCAATGCTGTGCTAAGGGTCTAAAAATCCATTTATTCTTTCTTGTAGTTGTGTGGGAGATAAATGCCAGACTAGTTATTTCTTTCTCATAAACAAAGGACGTTGAACTCTACAGTTTTTCCTATAAAACATTTTCTAAGCACTGTACTGAGCCATTTAACAGCATATTCTTTAAAAATTGGCTAGTGTTTCAGTCAGAAGTGACCTCTGTACTTCATGGGTGGAGAAGCACTTGCTTGTTCCCTTTTTCTGTGACGTTTTCATGCATTAGCTGTATGCTAATGCATCCCCTAGTTCAGGTTTGGTTTACTTTTGGGAAGTACATTTTGGTAACACATCTCCTTTCTCTAGAGATGGTGTGCATTCCTCCTTTACAAGGTGTAGAAGTTTGTTTTAAAATGGGATGTAGCACATCCATCTCAGCAACACTCTTGTCGTTCAGTTTTAGTCATAAGCAATACTTCTGAGTAGTGATGTTACTTTTATTTCAATGCTTTACTGATAGCATTAGAAAGTATCCTGGGGTCTTCCATGTGAAATAACCCCATTAAGCAATCACTTTGCATTGACAGTTGCTTATTAACAAGGTGCGCATTATGTACAATAAGCATATATTATCTAACTGTAGATGCTGATGTTGAGGTGGGGTCTCACTCTTAATAGTGCCATGGAAGATGATATGCAAAGGTTTTGACTTTTTATTCTTGACAGTTTGTAATGAATATTTCTGCTGATTTTCCCCTACCCCCTTCTAGACTCTTTAAGTGTAGGGGTAAGGAATTTTGCTGTGTTGTTTCCAGTGAGTTGCTCCTAGGCAGGATCCTTGTTGCTTGTCTGTTTTTTCCTCTTTGATTACTATAACTTGTCCATAATGTTGTTTCTTGCTTAGTACCCTGTAGAAACCTGGTTCTCATCCTGATATTCCTGTTCTTTTCTTAGGTGGCAGCTTTGAATTGTCTTTGAATCAGGCTGTCCCTGGCTGAACTTTGCTTTTTGGTTATGTCACTAGTTTCTTCTGGAGTTATTTCTAACACTGCATTTCATCAGCTCAAACTGTCTTCCTTCTAGGCTAAATGTTGTTCATTAAGCCCATCCTGATGTGGCTCAGGAAAATCCCCGTGGCAAAACTGCTTTTGCAGTACCTTATGAAAAGAGGTGACTAAGTTGCATTTGTGTATTTAGTTTGACTCTGCTCCAGCAGGGAAAGAACAGGATGTATGTATTGACCTTTCTAAAGAGTAAAATAATATGTGCTGATCACCTCATGTTTTATTGTTCGTTTATTTGTTGTGGGGTTTTTGTTTGCCTTATTTTTTTCTTTTTTTTGTTCAGTTGGGTTTTTGTTTCTTTGTTTGGGGTTCGTTGTTTGATTTGTTCTGTCTTATAGAGCACCTTTCAGTTTTCAGAGAAGCCTGTTTGGAAGTGCTCCCAAGCAGAGGACAAAACCTAACATTTGTGTATCACAGTGTGATTAAGAACTCAGTAGAAGTGTATTTTTTTTTCCCAAATGTACCACCACAATATTTTTTCTTTTAAACCATATTGTTACCAGCTCTTGTCTCACTTTTGTTAGTCTGTTATTTGCTACAATAAAGTTAACCCAATATTTCACTTCCTGATTTTATATAAATATTTGCACTCACTTGGCTCTGGAACAATGTGGGTGTGTGTGTCTGTATATATTCTTATGTATATATTCACATATATATACATGCATTTGAAAAACATGTCTTTGTATTTTTATATATGTTTGCTGTTTTTTTTTGCTGTTTAAAACTGAATATGACTGATTTACTTGGAAGTATGTTTAGGATTACAAATGTAATAAGTTTCTATTGCTCACCTTCTTGGCATCATTTTTTACATAGCACTCGTATGATATAAATTTCATAGAATCATAGACTCAGTTAGGTTGGAAAAAACCTTTAAGATCATTGAGTCCAACCATTACTCCAGGACTGCCAAGACCACCGCTAAACCATGTCACTGAGGGCCTCATCTACACGGTTTTTGAACACTTCAGGGATGGTGACTCCACCACATCTCTGGGCAGCCTGTTCCAGTGCCTGATCACTCTCTCTGTGAAGAAATGTTTCCTAATATCCAGTTTAAACCTCCCCTAGCACAGGTTGAGGCTGTTACCTTTTACTTGTTAACTGGGAGAAGAGACCTACCCCACCACACTACAACCTCCTTTCAGGCAGTTGTAGAGAGCAATAAGCTCCCCTCTGAGCCTTTTCTTCTCCAGATTCCCTCAGCTGTTCCTCATCAGACTTGTGCCACAGACCCTTCACCAGCTTCATTTCCCTTCTCTGGACCCACTCCATCATGCCACTTGTTATGTAAAAATAATGTTCAAGAACTAAAAGAACTACCAGTCAGAAAAAAAATTACTGCGTTTGGCCACAATTTCATCTGTCCCCAGAGGACTGCTAGAAACATTCTTAATACTTTTGTGAGCAGATGTGTTTGGGAGGAACCAAATGATTTGGACTTGAGGTGTTAAAATAGAGCAGTGTCTTGTCATGCAGGGCAGTGTTAGATTACAGTGGGTAGGAAATAGGACTTCCAAGTGCAAGAATATGTAGCAATTAAAAAAAAATCTCTGTTCCTCATTGCATTGCTTTCTCCTCAGCAGAATGTGTCACATTTTAATGTCTTGTTTTGTTATGATGTAATTCAGGAAATGAGTCTGTACTTTTTTTGCGGTACTTTCTCTGCGGCATGTGGAGATAAGAGCTGGTACACCTTGTTAACCAGTGAGTGTAGGAATACTCCACTGGCCAGTTTCTTCAGTGTTTCAAACAAATGCTTTCTCAGTGCTGAAATCATTGCATGGTTCAGAGCTTCAAAAGAAAGTAGAAGAATACAAGGAAATTGCTAAGATTCCTCTAAACATGAAGAGGGCATGAAGGAAGGATCTGAACATAAAGTAAAAAGGCTGGTCCTGTTTGAGGCTGTGGCTGCTGTCTTTCAGAATAAAAAATGCCCTTTGTGGGATGAAAAATTTTCATCAGAATGTAGTTAGGATGCCAGAGTCAAGTATAAATCATCACACTTATAAATTTGCATGGGAAACTGATTAGGACTAGCAGGCCTGGAATGTGTCTACTATGGAAAGCAGCCATTAGATTTGAAACAAAGGTGTGGGCTGAGCGGCATGACCTATGAAAAACTGCTTTTTCACATTAAACTTTTTCTCAAAAGAGTGTTGATGGGGAAGACTGGAAGAGATTTCAAGCTTCTTAGGTATTCACAAATATTTAGGGAATTTAAACCTCTTAAGGCACTTCCACAAGTTGATGCATGAATTTTGGGTAGCCATAGATGCCATCGGTTATACTGGTCACATAGTACTGCTCTGGGACAGTTGTGCCATGCAATGTGAGCAAGTGCAGCTACACTTGCTGTGTGAGAGTTGTCATTTTGTGATAATAGTGGACCTTCCAAAAAGTAGTCCCAACAGTTTTATTCTAGAATGGGTTGAAACTTTAGGAAAATGGTGTTTGCAGTTATATTTGATACTCCAACCCTGTGTCTAGATGCTGAGGAGACTTAACTTTGAAAATAGAAGAGGCTGAGTGAAAAACTGAGCATATGACTGAAAATGAGGTGGTGTGAAAGAAGAGGTGTAACCTTAAAAGCAAGTGAAAAGATTCCTGTGTTGTTTTCTGTGCCATTGACTTGTATGCCTGTGGTTTCCCTTATAAAGAAGAGATGTTAACCAGTGCTGCATATTCCCAAGAGCAGTTGGTGATACTAGACTTCTCCAGCTGAATGCTTTTTCAGAAATAGGCTGAAGTAGAAGGTAAAAATGCTGTAATGTTCTAAATACCCTTCAAAGCAGCTAAGTACAGTCATGTCCATTCTGATTTGACACCTCTTATTCTGTTCTTTTTATACCCAATTTGTTCCAAATAGCTCCTGTCCAACAAGTGCCATGAGATTTCTTGAAGCTATTTTATATTTATTCAAGCACTTTTTCTTCAGGAGGAACAAATAGATAATTAAGAATGAAATCCTCCTCCCCAACCTTTTCACGAGTCTGGAAAGATAGTAGAGATATATCATACTTATGCAGTACTTTTGCTTAGTGTAACTTTTTTCCTAAATGTGGTCTCATGGGAAGCCTTAAGAAACTTCCCATGTGTTTTGGTAAGTATAGGATCATAGAAAGGTTTGGGTTGGAAAGGACCCTAAGATCATCTCATTCCAACCCCCTTGCCATGGGCAGGGACACCACACACTAGACCAGGTTGCTTAAGGCCCCATCCAACCTAGCCTTGAACACTGCCAGGGATGGAGCACTCACGGTTTCCTTGGGTAGCCTGTTCCAATCTCTGCTACTGCCTCATCACTCTTGCAGTAAAGAACTTCTTCCTTATATCTAACCTAAATCTCCCTTCTTTAGATTTGAGCCCTTTCTCCCTTGTCCCGTCACTACAGTCCCTAATGAAGAGTATGGCATCTCTGGCACCCTTATAGGCCACCTTCAAATATTGGAAGGCTGCAATGAGGTCTCCATGCAGCCTTCTCTTCTCCAGGCTGAGGCTGAACAATCCCAATTTTGGACTTGTTCCAACAGCTCCATGTCCTTTTTATGTTGAGGACATCAGAACTGCACACAATACTCCAGGGGAGGTCTCATGAGAGCAGAGTAGAAGGGGAAGGATCACCTCCTTTGACCTGCTGGTCACGCTCCTTTTGATGCAGCCCAGGATACGGTTGGCTTTCTGGCCTGCAAGTGCGCACTGAACGAAGCCAGCTCATGTTCATTTTCTCATCGACCACCACCCCCAAGTCCTTCTCTGCAGGGCTGCTCTGAATCTCCTCTTTGCCCAACCTGTAGCCGTGCCTGGGATTGCTCCCACCCAGGTGCAGGACCTTGCACTTGGCACGGTTAAACTTCATGAGGTTGGCATCAGCCCACCTCACAAGCGTGTCAAGGTCCCTCTGGATGGCATTCCTTCCCTCCAGCGTATCCACCGAACCACACAGCTTGGTGTCATCAGCAAACTTGCTGAGGGTGCACTCAATCCCACTGTACATGTCAGTGACAAAGATGTTAAACAAGACCGATCCTAACACCGATCGACACCACTTGTTACTGGTCTCCAGATGGACTCTTTGTGTGCAGCCATCCAGCCAGTTCTTTATCCGCCAAGTGGTCCACATATCAAATTGATGTCTCTCCAATTTAGAGACAAGGATGTCGTGTGGGACAGTGTTGAATGCTTTGCACAAGTCCAGGTAGATAACATCAGTTAGTCTTCCCTTATCCACCAATGCTGTAACCCCCAGCAAGGCCATCAAATTTGTCAGGTGGGATTCACCCTTAATGAAGCCATGCTGGCTGTCATCAAGCACCTCGCACTTTTCCATACATCTTAGCATAGTTTCCAGGAGGATCTGCTCCATGATCCTGCTGAGCACAGAGGTGAGACTGACTGGTCTGTAGTTTTCTGGCTCTTCCATTCTCTCCTTCTTGAAAATGGTGGTTACATTTCCCTTTTTCCAGTTATTGGGAACTTCACCTAACTGCTGTGACTTTTCAAATTTGATGGATAATTTGTGTATATAAATTAATAGCTGCTTATGTTACATAATAAATGAAGAGCTACAAGAACTTGCCCTGCCAGTCTGATCAATTAAAACACACCAAACATGAAGCGAGGTACAAAACAACATGCTTGTGAATATTCAGCCCTTCTTTAGGAACGATATCTAGTTTCTTACGGGTTGACTTTGAATTTTATTGTGTTGCAGGCAGAGCTACTGCATCTTGGAAGTTCTCATGTACACATAAGTGGTGTATGTGGTGACACTGCAAGCTTATGTTTTCCAAGCAGATGTAAACTACTCAGCTTCTGTGAATTACATATTGTCTAACTTGTGTGAAAGACCCTATTCCTGAAGTTCAAGTTAAGTATAATCCTGAGTCTCATCAGTGTTTTGGGCTTAAGTGATGGAATTGAAATATTCACACTTTCTTAACAGGAGTCTCATAAGGTTTGAATTTCATAATAAATTTAGGAATGGTGGTTAAAAAAGAAGTGTATCACAAGATATTAGCACCTTCAGTTTGCTAGCCTTTCTGGAAATAGTGCGTAGCGAGTGTTTTACTTTCCTGTGATTCATCACTGTATGAATCATTTGTGTTTGGTTTCCTGACCATGTCAATACCCTCACAGCAACCACGTTGAAGAAAATACTGAGTGTACTTACCCAGCTGGCACAGGACCCTCTTACTCTGCATTTTGCCTGCCTCCATCCCTGTCTTTCCAGCTCTGTTTTTCACCCAGATTCTATGGTTTTGTGCAGTTCTGTCTGTGATGCAGCTTGGAAATGAAGCTCTATAGGAATGATAGAAGTTGCCATGGCAACTGGGGTGTTTTGTTTTGGTGTTTTTTTTTTTTTTTTTTTTTGGTGGGTTTTTTTCCCTTCCTTTTTTTTTTTTTTTTGTTTTTGAAATTTTG
>NDXB01011260.1:0-10067 GCA_002631895.1 Agapornis roseicollis
CAAAACACCAGCTACTAAAGAGAAGAAAAACTGACTGCAACTGCTGAACCCAGGACACATCTATACTAGGATTACAAGTTTTCCCATATCTCTAGGTGCACATCCTGAGGTCCTTCTGAAATCCAGACTTCCCTGAGCAGAATCAGTTATGTGATGGATTCAGGCTATGTAGCCTTTGAGCTCCAAGCATCAGGAAAAGAACGAGTGGCCACAAGTCAGCATAGACACTGCAAAGACAGAAGCAAGCAGACCTCTTTGCCAGAACGGTCCTTACCAGCCCACTCAGGGCAGTTTTAACAGCTGACTGTGAGGAAATGAGCTGTACAGGGAGCATGTGAATGCAGATTTCCAAAGGCAGATGTGGAGTATAGGAATACAGCCTGCAAAAATCCCCCTTCCAGAGAGGGTTCCCTGAAGCAACAGGACTTGGACCAGATCTTGTTTTAGGTACAAGCAATTGTCTGGGGCCCTATAATTTCAGGAGCCTGAAATATGTGACCCATCCGGGCCTCTGTTCTTAAAAGAAAAGCATTATCATGTGTCAGCTGTGTGGATTGTGAACCTGAAAATACTGGAAGGGAGCCATCCACGATGGGTATGGCATGGGGAGGTGGATAGGACTTTGATATTATAGGTCTGGATGAGGAGCACGTTTTATGGGACTTGTGAATGGGTGAACAGCATGGGACTGTCTGGTTTAATGGGGGAGGTTATGAGAGGTACAGGGATGAAGAGCTCAAGGTGCTGATTTGGTCAAGTTTAGCTGGAGGGGAAATAAAGCTTTTTCATTTGGCTAAACAGTTGTATTTGCTTTTCATAGAATCATAGAATCATTTAGCTGGGAAAAAAACCTGAAGATCATTGAGTCAAACTGTTAACCCGAGTCCGCTAAACCATGTCCCTAAGTGCCACATCTGCACATCTTTTAAATACCTCCAGGGATAGTGACTCCATCGCTTCCCTGGACAACCTTTTCCAGTGTTTGATAACCCTTTTGGTGAAGAAGTGTTTCCTAACATCCAATCTAAAACTCCCAAGGTGCAGCTTGAGGTCATTTCCTCTTGTCCTCTTGCTTGTTACTTGGGAGGAGAGATTGACCCCCACCTCACTACAATCTCCTTTCAGATAATTGTATAGAGCAACAAGGTCTCCCCTGAGTCTCCTTTTCTCAAGACTAAACAACCCCTGTTCCCTTAACCATTCCTCACAGGAGGAATTTTCTAGACCCTTCATCAGCTTTGTTGCTCTTCTTTGGACACACTTCAGCACATCAATGTCTGTCTTGTAGTGAAGGGACCAAAACTGAAGACAGTTGAGAGTATCCACTTACTAAATCTTGCTTGGGATCCTGGCTGCTTTAGCCTGGTTCCTTCCTAGCTGTGCATAGTGAACAAGGCACACCAGATGAGTCAGAGCTGAGTAGGAGCAGGATAAAAAGAACCTGCCACACACCTGGACAGCAGTAGGAAAAAAGCTAGAAATTCAGAGCTAGAGAGGGCAGAGCTGCAGCTTTGTCTTCAAAAGCAACAGTAAACACTAGGCCAGACAGCTGGGAAAGGGCAAAGAAGTCAACTGATCCAAGGAAGAAGATATTAAGCAGCTTGACATATATATGGAAAAAATTTCTAGGAAAAAAAAGTAATAAAAGAAAGACCCAGACATATGGTAATAGTAGAAGCATGGATGTACACATCCAACAGCTTGACTCTCACAGTCCAGCTATTATGGCCATAACATAATGAAGTGCAGTCCAATTTAGGACAGACACTTGTCAACTCTGGGCACAAATCCTATTCTCATTGCACTCAGAGGATACACCTATAACTGACAAAAAAATGAGCCAGCATCCACTCCCTGGCCCAGAAACCATCTGCCCCACCAGGCATATATCCACATAGTTGAAATTGAAACAGTCTGGTTGCATCCAAATTGCGCAGTTGGAAGGATTCCTGGCTTCTGATAATGCCTGAACAATACCCAGGAATTGTTTTGGAAAATATTAGTTGACCTGGGCCAAAACCATACCAGAGCTAAAATCTTTACAGATTAGGTGGTATTAGAACAATGCTTGGCCCTTTTGCTGAGTTAATGGTATAAAGACAGTAAATGCTAACAGCTCCTGTGACTGCTAAAGGAAGTTGCAGATGATGGGGTTGTCTCTTCTTTTGTGGACTCATTAGCTATGTTTTTCCCTGATTTTTTGGGACAAAAGCTTTGCCTTTTGAATAGTGCTTTGCAAATCCACACCATTTCCTACAGAGCAACATAATATCAGTCCTGTCTTACCTATGTTAAGGTTCCTGCCACCTATCAGAGATGACCATGCTACAGATATCTGCCTGCCAAGCATAAATCAACGGCCATGCTTTCTTTTTCCTCCCTTTCCTTCCTTCAAAGAAGTATTATGGGTTTAATTCCAAATTTTCACTCATTTGTGTGTCGAACAGCTGTCTGTGGGTGATTTCTGATGCCCACAAGATCAACCCTCCCAGGCTAGTGATGGTGTCCTGAGACAAGCAACTGTAAACCAGAACCTTAAGATAAGGAAGGGGATTAAATTTAATTCAAAATTTCCATCCAGAATTTTTTCTAAACAGCTGGAAACAACATTTTTAAACACTTCTTAAACAGTCATAAACAATTGAGAGCAGCTGGAGGAGAAGGACTTGTGGATGTTGGTTGATAGGAAGCTCCACATGACCCATGAATGTGTGCTCGCAGCCCAGAAACCAACCACACCCTTCACTGCACCACCAGCAGTGTGACCAGCAGGTTAAAGGAGGGGATTCTCCCCCTTTACTCTGCCCTGGTGAGAACCCCCACTTTGCAGTCCCCCATCCAGCTCTGGGGACTCAACATGAGAAGAGCGTGGAGCTGTAGGAGCAAGTCCAGAGGAGGACATGAGGATGCTCCAAGGGCTAAAGCAGCTCTCTTACGCAGACAGGCTGAGAGAGATGGACTTGTTCAGCCTGGACAAGAGAAGGCTCTGGGGATACCTTAGAGCATCTTCCAGTGTCTAAAGTGGTTGACAAGAAAGCTGCAGAGGGTCTTTTGACAAGGGCAGGTAGGGACAGGACAAAGGGGAATGGCTTTAAACTGACAGAGGGGAGACTGAGATGGGATGTGAGGAAGAAGTTCTTCTCTGTGAGGGTGGTGAGGCCCTGGCACAGGTTGCCCAAAGAAGCTGTGGCTGACCCATCCCTGGCAGTGTTCAAGGCCAAGTTGGCTGGGGCTTGGAGCAACCTGGTCTAGTGGAGGTTGTCCCTGCCCATGTTGGGGGATTGGTCCCTTCAAACCCAAACCATTTGATGATTAAAAACATAATCTTCTTAACAGCAATACATTTTGGGTTTTTTAAGGGTTTTGGAAAAAAAAAAGTGTCCTTACCTCTCCTTGGAAAATTCATGACTGACTTAAAAGAAGAGCAATAATCTCTGAGACAACTAACCTGAGCATTTTAGCTGGTGTGTGGGAGCTCCTGCATTCAGCAAAAGCAATAGTTCAATTCCATGTTATTAGACATGTTGCTTTCAGAATGTGAACTTCAGGTTTTCCTCAAGAACCTAGTGCCTCCTGCTCCCTGTAAAATTCCCTATGTGACTTTGTTGTCCAATGTAAGCTAATGCCCTACATACATTTCCCAAATAGCAGTCTTCTTTTCAGTTTGGACCCTTGCAAGCATCAGTTATTCAAGGGACATATTCCTCATGGAAAATCATAAAGGACAAGTTTCCTGTCCACAGAAAGGGGGTAAGAAAAAGTGTCTGATCTGAGCTTTCCAGACAGCAATCATTTTTTTTCTGCATACTTGAAAACACTCAACCAAGCACAAGAGCTGGCAAGAATAAAGGATATGAGGCTTATGTAAGCACTGACCGGCTGTGTGCTGGGATTTTACCCATAAAACAAACTGTAAATTTACAATAGGATTTAGGTCTAATGACTTGGACATCAAATGTGAACTTCTGAGAAAAAAAAACCAAAATGCTTAAAAATAATTTTATTTTTATTTCAGACTAAGTTGTTCATTGTGTGAGAGACCTGAGGACCTTTTTAACTGCACACATGTAAGAAAGCCACCTAGCCTGTATAATTTGAAAAACACCCACCAGTGGAAATGAGACCTCCAAAACACAGTTCTGGCAAAACAGCCATATCACATCTGATCCAATAATATGGTTTAATTCTTTCAACAACTTCTTAGCTAGTTTGCCAAATCAGATTGTCCCACTGGCCAAAAAAATCTCAGAAGGCTGCAAAAACTTTTCAGACAAATTCCACAAATTGAATATTTTATCCTGTTATGCACTGGCAAGAGACGAACAGAGAGAAGAGTCAATTTTATTCTACTTACTGGGCATAAACATAACAGTTCAATCTGAGGGCTTTTGGAGAAGCATTTCAATGGAGCTGGAAGTAATGCTAAGAGGGACTAAAAAAGATTTGGAGAAAATCAACCCCCTGTTTTATTTGGTTCTTTTCCTTTGGTTCAACTTAAACACACTTTTCCAAACACTGTTTCAACATTCACACGTTTGTGAATAGGAAAGGAGTGGCTGAATGCAAGTCCTTTGTTGTAAAGGAGTTGAAAAAATGGAAAATGATGGGCAAGCATTTATTAATGAATTCTGAAACACAGAAAAAATACTGTGAATATCTGAGAAGGTTGGTATGTCCTATAGTCCATTTGGAGACAGACTCCAGACAGAGGTGAGGAGCATCAAAGAAGTGAAAATAATGGCCTGCAAATAAAAATTAAATGAAGTTTTACTGTAGAGAATACCAAGGAAAAGCCTGGAAATAGTTTTTAAAAACCTCAAAGATCACTGATGAGATCAGAGAAATACTTTGTTTTCCTGGTCCACTGCAAACAGAACAGGCAAAAATGAACAGAATTACAGAAAGAGACACTTAAGGAAGGTAGTAGAACAGCCTCCAAATTATGGCAGTGTCCCTCAGTTTAGGATTTTAAGAACAAGTTAGGTGCAAATAATGGTATCGGTGGAGTTGATTCAGTATTGGGGCTGTGACATGGACCTAAACAATGTCTTGAGTAGAAAGGTGGTGGGCTTGTATACACAAGATGTATCAGGTTTCCAGCTCAGACTTCATGAGACTCTTTGAAATAATAATTCCCTTTTTTTCCTAAAGCACGGTTAGAGCAAGGTAATGCAATGGCAGTGTAGTGTTAGCTGAAATCTTGGGATCAAGACCCTGTTCTGTCACATCCTTCATGTTTGGATTTAAATAATTGATTTCTCCTCTCTGTGTTGTGACCACCAGCTCTGGAGGCGGGAAAGAGCAAACTCCACCCTGTTTCATGAGGCTGTTTGTGAGGAGCAGTGCATTACAAACCAGGGATGCAGTCCTGTTGGCAAACAGAGCAGATGAACCCTTTGAAATCTGGTTAAAACCAAAGGGGTGATTTCAGTGATTTCAGACAGCTTCTAAGCCAGCTTGGGAGCTAGGGAAAACTCACAGGGTAGACAAGACTTCATTGTCCTTTCTTTCCTAAAAATAACTCAGATTCTCCTGCTTCCCTGAAGGCATTTTGCCTTTATAGCTGTAAATACAGTGTTCTTGCTGAATCATTTCCCAACCTTCTTCATTGCACTTTTTAGTTTTAGGATTTTTAGTTTGGTTTAGGATGCCCCAAGTCGCCAAAGCTAAGACCTCAAAAAATATGAGTCAGAACTCAACATCCCACCAGTTTGGTGTACAACCAAGTATATATATCCTGTGTACCCATTTTTTTTACATCTGTGTTTTGGACTCCCTCTAAGAAGGGTAAGAGTCCTGCTTCCCATTTCAGGTTTTCTCAGGGTGTCTCCTAGGGAGGCTAAAGGGGTCCTTGATTCTTTGAAAGCTCCCAGACAGGTTTCTTCAGAATTGCTGTCCCCTCCATGCTCATCCTTCACTCAACCCAGCTGCTTCATCACTCTACTCTCAACTGTGGTTACCACTCAAGCATCCTTGTGGTAGGTGTAGAATATATGAGGATGTAAGGAGGCTCTTTGCATAGTTGTATTGGCAGCTAGTGAGCTCTAGAAGTTGTTGTAGAGTCCTGAAGAGGTGTATTTGTTTAGAGTGACATCCTTTGGCAAATAACTAAAAAAAAACCTAACGAGCAAGCCAAGAAACTCACCCTCACTGTACAGAAACACTTGGAACCTCTAAAAGAATAAACCAAAAACTTCTCCCTTCTTCCAAACTGATAATACCAAGGTATTGTTTATGACTATAATAATAAGTTATAGACTATTAAGGAACTTTCCCCAGTGAAAGAATTTTGCCATCCATATAGTTAATTTATTTTGTCCCTGGCCAATACTAGTTAACATCCTCACAGCAAATGCCTGGGTCTTTTTTGAGGTTTGCACAGGAAAGACTGTTCCAAGTATGCAGTGCATACAGACACACTGTTTCAGGTTGTCACTACCTAAAAGCAGTAGAACTCAGCTGCAGGGTTGTAGGCTGTGCTGTGCTAGTTGGCCTCAGGACCACCAGAATGACCTTGACCAATTTTACTTATGAATTCAGATATATCTATATTGAAAGTCAGGTTCATAGCAAAGCATGTGAATGGAGAACACGGAAGTCTTCTGTCTTGGCTCAGCCTCCAACTCTCATTTGTTTTACAAATATAGATATGACCCGTGAAACCACTGGAGGGCTTCCAAGAGTGTAACTAGATCCGGTATTGGTAGGCTCAGCATAGTTTAGAATTTCCCATTCTCTTAGTATGTGTAGAAGGTTTTAATTTATTGCTGTCAGAGTTTTGTTCTTTCCAATTGATCATTGATATTTGGCAACATGGTGATAAAAGTTTTACAAACATCAGAGACATTCTATATATCAGAAACTAAATTCTCTACCTTGGAAATAGATATTCTGAAGTCTATTACACAACAGAGATGAAAGAAGGAGGGCTTGTTTTGTTTTGTGGTATTTTTTTTTTTTTTTGCATAACCTTGAAATTCAAAGGGAAATGTAAAGTAACAATACTCTAACAGAGTTGAGTAGGCTCTGAATAAATCCCTTCAGACCATTTGGGGGGACACTGCTTATTAAAGCAGCATTAAAGGAATTTGTCAACTGAATCAGGAAACCTTAGAAGCTACTCTTTGCATATATGCTTTGTGAAACAGTCTGACTCAAGGATAAAATGCTAACAAAATGAAAATTATGAAATAGAGTGACACTTGTCAGAAAATGAAGCCTCAAGTGGAGATTGGCACCAAAGTGATTTAAAGCTGTTACGAATTCCAGTCTATCTGCAGTGGTGTCTATTTACCTGTCCTGTCTGCTCTTCATTCTTTTTAATTTGCATTTTCAGAGCTAGAGGGGTTTTTGATTCTTGTAATTTTTTTTAGGGGGTTTTAGGTTCTATTTGCTCTTTCAATAGGATTTTGTAAAAGCGTTTGATATTTCTTATCTCAGAAAACAGATATATAGGTTCCTTGTATGTGGAATTCCATACGAAGGCACACTCTGGAGAGTTGCTAGTGGGAAAAAAGGCAAGTAGGAGAGATCAGAGAAAAGGATTAGGAAAGAGCATTTGCATCGTAAGATACTTTTGAGTCTCCCATGTGATCTGCCAGCATCATGGGAATGCCTTGAACACCTGTCAAATGGCACTACATGCTCAAGTGCAGTGAAGAGAGTCCTTTGTGATGATACCTGTTGTCACCCCAGCTCATACTGAAGTATCCACCTAACAGATATTGAAGCTGCTCAAGGTTTTTTAGACCCTTCTCTGTTGTTTCATTGTCAGACTGATCATCTGGGTAGTGTGAGTTTACATCTGCAGGCTTTGTGTTGTGTTGGATGTCAGCTCATCTCCCACCTTGCACTGCTGTCTGAGTTAAGAACAATATGGCTATGAGCTCATGCGTGAGCTAGATCAGATGGAAACTTCTAAGTGATCAGACAGCACGCAGACTTGTTTTTAATGACTGTAAATCATGGCTTGGGTTAACTTGTCTGCTTTTGTCCCACACAGACTGAGAAGAATCCATGGGCAGACTGCAGAAGTTGTCATGATTGCCAGCGGGTGAAATGATGAGCAATTATAAACAGTATATACATACAGCCCCAGACATGGTTAGCTCTCCATAGCCATGTTAAAACTAATGTGAAGCTAGAAGGATTACTCTTCTCCAACTGACTACAGAGAACCTATAGGTTTTAGAATGAATGTTGAAGATTCATGGACTGGTCTGGTGTAACTGTGAACTATAATGAAGGTGCTTCTGGAGAAGCATGCCTGTCTTCTGTTGCTGCTTTAACAACTGACTGCTATAGTTATTTCTTTACCCATCAGGGCACTATTTATTCATAATACTTACCAGTTCACATCCTAGAGATGTCACCAGTCATTGAGGACAGTAGTCTTTGTCAACAGAACAATGTAAGGTTCTGTGGGTAGGGTAATAATTGTTGGCTCCCTGCAGTGATGTAAAGAATGTTTTGAGGGCTGGGCTAAATGAAGGGCTTTACTAAAATGAAGGAATGGTTAAAAATGAAATTCGTTTCAATCAAGATGGTTAAAAATGAATTTCACTCAGGGAGCTTGATGTAAGTAATATGAGGCCTGTGAGGAAGAGAGAGAGCAAATCAAATACTCTAACTAGATAAGGAGAAAGGTGTTCTGCAGAGTATGAGGTAAGGTCTCTGTAAGATATAAGTCAAGTCATGCACTTTTAAGGAGAATTTTAGGTGTTAGGCTTTTTTAAAACAACAACAAAAGCCCAACCAACCAAAACAAAACAAAACAAAACAAAAAACCAACAAAACAACCAAATCCCAAAACCACATTTAATTTTGCCTGGATTTAAATCAAATGTGATGAACATACTATGAAAAACTGTTGGTAAGAGTGAGGTTATTTAAAGCAATGGTCAAATATCTCAGACATTTCAAATAAGTCAACCAGCATTACACTATTAACCTGGTGCTGCTCTCAGCCTCCTTAGCTCTTTGCACCAGGACTTCTACCTACACAAATGTTTTGTTCTGAGTGAAGCTAGCTTTTGTAATCAATTCAATTTTAAGGGAGAAAGAGAACCACTGATTGAGTCACCAATGACTTCCAGGGTCTCTGGATTCCTGGTGCTGGGTATACTCTCACACCACAAGAGCAGGAGTTCTGTAACTAAGTGCAGACATGTGAGTTGCCAATTTCCACAGCTGCTGAAGACAAGCCAGGTTTCTTTTGCAGCTTGCTAAAAGAAATAAATTTTCCTAAGGCACTGCTCTTCTCATTCTAAGGTAGACACTAGATCAAATGAATTGCTCTCTAAAAGACTTTTTCTACTGAGTACGAAAGGAGTCCAAGGTACTAAACCAAATTTGTGTGACTGCAGTGCAGATATCTAAAGGCATCTGAAGTTTCTCTCTCCCTGTGTTGTCCTACTGCAGAGCAGAGAAGGGTGGCAAGGCAGGCACTCACAGCTGCAAGTGATGATGAGTAATGCTGCAGACCCTGAAGATGCTCATCTTGGCATTGCACACTTTGATATCAACAGTACAGGGAATCCTGAAACTGTGGTCCCTGAGACAACCTGGAAAGATGCAAGGAAGAGACAGGAAACATAAAATGGTTTCTTAACCTTGAGGGGCTGATGAGAAAACTCCCATTGATAAAAGGTGGTGATGTGGAAAAAAAGAACAGGTAAACAGAAGAAAAACTCTACCATCAAGTTGCCAGATTTTCAGTTCCTACTTATTGATAGCATGGTGATTCAAAGAAGCTTGCTGTTGAGAACTTGCCTGCCTCTAGAACCCTGACCACCTATTTAGAGAACATGGGACCTTCCCTGGCCTAGAAAGGATTCAACAAGGAAATTCATGGACTTACAGACCTTCTTGTGCTCTTTTCTTGCTCTGATTGCACTGAGAAGAAAGCAAAATCAAAGAACCTAGAATTTGTGAGTACTTCATAAACTTTAACACCACAAAAGCAATGACAATATTTGATGTGGGGGATGACTTTCAATTCAGGTCTTTGAAGGATGGCACAGATAGGATGCTTTTGCAAAAAAAAAAAAAAAAAAAAAAAGGGAAAA
>NDXB01011260.1:10201-58195 GCA_002631895.1 Agapornis roseicollis
ATGCTTTTGCAAAAAAAAAAAAAAAACAAACGGGCATTGCCTTTTAATTTGAGTGAATTATCAGGCTTTTATATCCAAACTTTAAATATTAATTGGCTCAACTGTGTTATTTAATGTCACCATTCTGCAACCTTAACAAAATGAAAACAGTCATGAATATCATCAATCTCTAGGCACAGATGTATTTCCACATCCTTCATTCCACATTGAGAAGCCTTTCACAGGCCAGAACAAAAAAAAAACTTTCACATTAAAGTCTAGCCATCCATCAGAAAATCAGCTCGATAAAAATGGCGAAGTTCAAGATTCTGCCCCCCTTTCTGGTTTCGCTCAATGGCTTCCAGATTGCATTCATTTGATTTACAAAATGAAAGACGTGCTCCCCCCACCCATAATTACCAGGGACACAAATTCAGTTTCAGATGAAAACCTTTTGTATGTGCCTCTTAAGTCCTCCCCAGAAGTTCTGCCACTGGAATTTCGCCAATCATTTTGTTGATGATGCATGAGCTGGAACCAAAGGGAGATGATTTTTCCATTAAAGGCTTTGGCTCTGCAGAACCAACAGGAGTAAAATATTAGTTTTGCTTGCTAAAGAATCCACTATGACTCAAAGACACAATGAAACAAATCTTTGGGAAAAGGGGCTTATGTTTCTAGAGAATCACTTTCCTAACTATAACCATACCAGTTCTCAAAGCTGTATACAAAAATCTTATGCATCTTATTACTGACAGTCCATAGTCCAAAGATTCAGACCTTCAAAAGACCTTGAAAGGCTTCTAGCAGGCAACTGAGTACTCTGTCAATAAGATTACTTTGGTTCTTTTTCTCTACAAAAAAATATTGATCTTGACTAATATACGGATTTTAAAAAAATTAAAAACACTCAGGGTTGGGGCATTGTTTGAATTTTTGTAAGTCCTTGACTCCATTAAGAGAGTGAAAGGGCAGAAGGCTCAATCCTTGGAAGACAAAATATATTCTTAGTGCATGTTAGCCAATGTGGTTAAAGCTATGGACTAATGAAGACGTAGATGAGGCTGGAGGTTTAGGGAACTGAAGGCCACCCATAGTGAATGAATACTTCTGTAGATACCATCTATGACCTTATGTAAAAAGGCTGCTGTATTGGGTGGTGCTTAACTGGGAGGCTGTCACCACCTTCCTATTCCTCCTTTGGTGTATTTCTGCCAGAGATAAAAAAGAATTAAAATGCTAGGGTTCTGTTTGAAGTTATACACTAAGGAGGACTTTAATATTGCCTGGACATGGACACCTCCTCCCTGGAGTGTTCAAGACCAGGCTGGATGGGGCTTTGAGCAACCTGGTGTAGTAGAAGGTATCCCAGCCTGTGGCAGGAGGTTGGAACTAGATGATCTTTTAAGGTCCCTTCCAACCCAAACCATTCTATGATTCTATGAATCTTTGACCAGTAGTGGAGAAGGTGACACAAGAAGTCCTTTCCTCATCTGGAGAAGGCAGCTTGCCCCTTGCTCTTCCTCCAGTGCTCATAAAATCTCAGTCCCATCACAGATCCATTGGGTAATTAGGGGAAGATGAAAAAGATGTCTCTACATGATTATCGTTCAAGGTCCTTTTCAGCAAGCTTGGCTGAAATAGTGTTTCCTTTCCCAGTGGTGTCATAAGCCTGTACTCAAAACCTCTTTTGTTGATCACTGCATCTCCGGTTGCATCTGTTCACTGTCAAGGCATGCTGTTCCAGAAGGATCAGAGTGTGGCCGTGCACAGACTGGTGTTTAGCCACTTAGTATTTCTACATGCAGTTATGGGGTATGTTATTGTTAGAGACACATTCTGATATTAAGAATTGCAGTGTCCAAATGTATGACAAGAAATTATCTCAGACATCACTTCCTTCAAGCTACAATGATTACAATGGTAAATGTGCCCTCCATTCTGACACCAACTCCTTATTTTTCACTTAAAAAAAAGCAAATTACAATTGATAATATTATGTTTTGAAATAATTTAAAAAAGTTTAATCATCTAGCAATGTTTGCTGAAAAGCAGCAATGACACTTACTTATTCAGTAAGTTTTGCAGAGCAAACAAAAGTTTTGCAGACAATTTGCTTTCATCTTTGTGAATGTGTGTGTGCATGTTTGGCATTTGGGTCTACTCCAGACTCATTCATCATGCAGTAACTTCACATAGAAAAAATAAGAATGTGTCCCACAGCAACATCTAGTGACCTCCTATAGGATCTGGGCCCACAATGCTGTGTTGCATAAACGTTTACTAACAACTGGTTACTACCCTGAACAGCTACAAACCTAAATAGGATGGCAAAAATAACAAATAAATAGACAAATAGGAAATACCATCTCTTTCAAGTGCCGATCTGTAGGGATTGGGTCTGTGTTCAGAGATCAGTGCTGGACAGAGGAGACAAATCCCACCCTTGCTCTTCACCCTGATGGCCACACTGTTGGCTAGGTTGAAAGTGCCCAAAAGTTTTTGAAAAAGCTGAATTTAAAATACGTGTTTGGCTGTATTAATATGTAACATGTCCAACCCCAGCAGAATTCAGACTTTTCCCCCAAGTGGAAGTTCTCCTCTTTAAAAGCTGTGACTCTGGACCTGAAGCAGTCTTGAAGGTTTACAAGTGGATATGTGACACAGCTGGTGTTAAGAGTGGATGTTCATTTGGGTTTCACTGTCAGTATAAACATGAAACATCTTGGTACAACACCTGGGAAATCAGGGCAAAGTGTCTGTGTGTTTATTTTCAGCAGAGATGATGACCCAGAGGCAGGTGTACAACTTTGGAGCTACTCTCTTGATTCAATGCCTCTTGGGCTTAAAGTCTCTTTTCAGAGCCCCAGCTGAACTGGAAAGTTGTTAATTATTCCTCTTTGTTTCATGCTTGCAGACTTGTCACCATCATCAGTATGGTGACAAAAGATGTTAGCTTTGTTATACATGTAGTGCGTTTTAGTAAATTCCATAGTCTTTACTGCATCTGCTTCAGTGCCAGCTAATCCCATGGCCACCTACTCCCATCAGTTTCAGAGTCAAGAATTAGGAAGTTCACTGTAGTTACATTAATGACTGTTTTTCCAAATTAATCAATCTTTTGGATATATGAACCCTGACAGCACTGTTAGTACAAAAGTGTGAACTGAATTATGCTCTGTGTAATGCTAGTTACTTCATTTACATTGCTCATAAGGATTTTTTTATTTCTGTTATTAAATCAGAAAATTTTATTTTTAAATAGAATGGGGCACAGTGGTTAAGTGACTTGGAATTTGTATCAAGTGCTCTGAAAATCAGCTCAGTGTTCAAGGAGCTAGTAAATGTTAGTAATAACTATAAAAACATTCAACTTTAGAGAAGACTACAGAAATATCTTTATGTTAGAAGAAAACAAAAACATCACATAGCTATATAGCGCAACCACATCTTGGATGTTTCTGGCAATTTTGGTTCTCCTTCCCTCCATCCAGGAAAGGACACACTGGGATCAGGAAAAGTTCAGAGGATGGTGACAGAAACAATCAAATGGCCACATCAGAAAAGAGGACCCCTGCTCTTTGGCTTGTTAAGTAGTGAAATACGTCTGTAAATTCCTGAAGGGTGATGAGGTGGAAGAAAATGAACAGGAACCTCTACAAATTAAATGGAGCACCCAATGAATTTTTGGAGCAATCCAGTTCAAAAACAAATGAGCGGAAGCCTTTTTCTGCCAAGCTCATATCCTGTAACTGATTGTTGTCACAGAAGGCTGTGAGTCCAAATATATAGATAAGCTTGTAAAATAAAGACAAAACTGTAGAGGATCCATCTCATGGGATTATTAAATTTAAGGGTCTGAATTCACCTTCCCACTCAGGAGGTTTCTGAGCTCTGTAGTTTCAGATCCTGGGAGATTATTCCAGATGCAGGATCACTCTTTTCGTTCCATGTTTACTCCACTCTTTCCCTGTGTATTATCGTTTAGAACAGGCTAAGATTTTTGGCTTGGCTGAGCATAACCACCAATAGAAAATGTAGAAACAGACTTGTTCTCATAACCTAGCATTCTATTTTTACTGTTTTCAAGGCACCAACAATAAAGTACCTGTTCATCTACCAACCAAAAGATGACAGACTGTATTATTTTGGTCTGAACCAATGATGCTCACATCTTCCTACTTTAGTTCCTCCTATTCCTCTCCAGCTGTCACTATGAGAAGTATTTTCCTTATAGTATGATTTCAGTTCCTTTTCCATTTTCCATTGTATTGAATATCTAAGGCAAAAAAGAGAACTGTTTCAATGCACAGAAATCAGGGCACAAGAATGATGAGGTTTCTTTGGGGTCTAAACTCACAATGGTAATGAACTAATCTGGATACTAAGCACCAAGGATTGTTATGTGTCTTTTCTGTGAGATAAATTAAGGTTGAAAGGATAAATCCCTGAAAGAACCCATATGAACTTTCTTAAATTTATTCAATTTTGATTATAAATTTAAACAAAGGTGAAAAATACTTATTACACTATTTAGAATGATTTAGATTGTTTGTGCTAGTCTATGCAACATATATTTGTGTATTCCAGTGTTTTGCACAACCTTTTCTAAAGCACTTGAATGGTAGCTCTCCAATCATGTCAAAATCCCGTGAAGAGATTGTTCACTGTTCAGGAATTTGTGCTGCTACTCAGACTGCAAGAGGTATAATGAAATAGATTCATTGGGTCATTCTCTTTGGAGATCTGTCCATTGTATGCTGTAGCCCAAGAGGTACAGAATGCTCCATGAGGAAGCATAACCTTCTTTTTTGTTGGAATAGGGCACCTTGAATCTTCTTAAATTGCTACACCTACAGAACTTCTCCATGGACAGTACCCATTGAGAGGCTGACCTAGCATACTGCTAGTCCAACTTATTCCTCTGACGCTGCATGTTCAGTTTTGGGAAATGGAAAATGAGCACTGAGAGGTAACATACAAAAAATCATGCTGTAAGCAGATCTTTTCTTTTTTTTCATTGTCTTCTTATTTGCTATGAGACCTTCCTCTGTACCTTACCATGTGTTGTTTAAATCCAGGCATAGGAATTAGAGCTTCCCTGCAGCTATCCGATTTTCCTGGGGATAGCTGTAGTCGACTCGTCAGAATTTGAAAGCCTGGAGGTCAGGCTTTGAAAATGAGGAAATATCTTGAGGGGAAAAAAAAAAATAAAAAAGAAGAAGATATATCCCATTACCAATCCACTGAGAGCTGGAAATCTCTCTTGCTTGCCTGTCAGCTGCTTCAACTGTTCAAATGCCCTTATGAGCCAAGACAATGTTTGGCAAGTCCACTTTTATTTCAGGAGATTAAAAAAAATCTTCTTTTATTTTGCCTGTTCATTCCTTTTCATCCTTAAATCCTCAGTGAAATGAGAATGCTAATACTTTGTGATGCACTTTTGAACTGAATTCAGCTATGGTTTGACAAGACTCATGTCTGACACTACATAGGAGGTTCATCTTGGCTAGTAGTGATGTAAGTGCCAGAAATCTAACTCTGGGCAAGTCATTTGAGGCTCCCTCTAGAACCACATGAAGGAAGCTGATTCTTCCTGTGATCAGGTATATATCTAAAAAAAGTAAAATAAATCACTCATTTCCAGAGAAATGCTAGTTTAGTGTTTGTGGAATGTTGAACTTACACATACTCTTACAACCCAGTGATGGAGGGGATCTGGGCTTTTATCAAACCTTTGTTCTTCACACTGAAGAATTGTTTTTAATGTACATAGTTTACTCAGGAAGATTTATAGCATAGTCCTTAAAGCAGATCTGGACTGTTAACTGGGGTTATGTCTGAGGCTATGTGTGTGGATGATAGAGATGTCTCAGGCTGATTCTTCCATCCAGGAAAAACATTGTGTAAGTGGCTTATATGGATATACCTAGACAGAGCTGACAAAGGTGACAGACACTGCAAAGCCTACTACATGCAGTTGTCTAACCAGCACTGATTGCAAAAAGTGAGCCAAACCACTGGACATTGCTCCAGGTCTGCTCCTGAGTGCAAGCTTAAACTCTTCAGGAACTCTGAGTCCTGGAGACTGGAAACCTTTCTGACTACCTGCTGCTAGCTTCCTCTGATTCCTTTTGTTCTCTGCATTGCACCAAAGCTTCTGTGTCAATGCCTAATGTCATCTCTGTTTTGCTCCAAGAATACAACCAGAGAGAGGAACTGCCTTTGCAAGATTTCCCAGGACACATCAAAATTCTGTCTGCTTTTTCTACAGAAAATAGGTTTTGTAAGTAAGGTCTGATATATTTTATTAGACCATCTGATGCAGCTGGAAATAGCAAAGGAGCTTCCAGAGACTCAATCCCGTCTTCAGGACTGAAATAAAAGCAGCCAATTTCACAGTAAGTAAAAGTTGACTTGTTTGTGTCTAAACTATCATGGTTACAAGATAGTATTGAATACATATCCTGATCCAAAATCTGGAAGGGGCAAGAGAAAGAGTATCATTTGTTTTAGTAGCTTTTAAGTTATCCCAAGGATGCTCTATGCTGAGATACCAAAATGTGGCTGGGATTGAAAAATATTTGTTCTAACGAAAATAGTGAGATGTACTGGCATTTATTTGACAGATGTTCAGAGTTTTCTATGAGGTCCTCAGATGAAAAAATATTCAAAAGTTTAAACCTGTTGTATTAATGAGACACTTAAACTCACTTCTGATAGTCATCTGTTGCCTGTTCAATAAAAACAACTCCGGCACCTAAAAGGTTTCAAAAAGACAATGCATGTGATTGCTGTTTTGAAGGCATTGAATGGAGTCAATAGCTGTTAAACCCTCGGGAGGTTATTCTGCCAGGCAAGACTTTGATTTTAAGCTCTTAATTTTGCTTTTGCCTGGGAAACCAGATATCATAGGTGAAATGCCTAACTTTTTGTCTGAATACATCTCTTATCTTTGTTTCACAGAATAAGCCTTTGCAATAAAAAGTGGACAGAGAGCCAGAAAATGTGAAAAATAACCATACAGCGTATCTGTTGGTATCACCATGATTCAGAGACACACTTTTGGCTCTGGAAACAGCAAAGCATGTACAGACCTGAAAACCCAAATGGTCCTCGCATAAATAATCAGAGGTAGAGAATTTCAGGGTTTTGCAAAAGAAGGCAAGGCCAACAACCACTTTAACCATCTGCACAGGTATATCCTGTTCATGGTGACTGTTTATGCACCTCATGTTCTGCTCTGTAAATGCTCATGAGCTCTGCAGCCTTGGCTGAATTAGCACAGCTAAATGACTATTTCTTATCAAAGTCACTTAAGATCCAAAAACTAAAGGAGTTCACACTCACTTTCACCTCAGAGACCCTATTCACTCTGGGAAAGCTCAGAGGATATGGAAATCAGATCAAAACACAGGCTAAAGTGGAGGACTGTCCTCTTGTTCTTTAACATCTTCCAGGCAAAAGTACCTCCCAGTGTGGGGAACCTTGTAATCTATCCTTTGCCAAATCCACCTCTTCACTAGCAGGAGAGAAAATTTTCTGATCAAGGAGACCCTTTGTCCTTGCTGTTGAATTTTCTGTTACCAACAGCAATTGATCCGTGAGCGAGAGAAATTAAGAAGCATTTGTAGTTCAACAAAGGTTGATGGGGGATTCCTACCGGGATATTTTCAGATTTCTTTTTTTCTCTAACAGTTGACTAATGAAAAACAGAGCCATAGATCAAGAGCAATTTGTGCTTCTGCCTTTGTGAGTTATGAGCTGAATACCCACCACAAAACATACTCCACCAACAATTAGGCATAATTATCAGTGTGAGCACCAGCAGTGCTAATAAAATAGAATTTAACATGCAAAATACCATAAAAATTGCTCCAGGAGCAGCCTCGATTTTATGAATTTGTTGGAGGCATTTCAGATCTGTAGAGAACAAGAGGTGCTTGAAATGAAACTCCTAATCTTATTACATACCCATGCACAACGTCTGTTGGATGTACATTACTCTTTAGCTCTAATGCAAAGTGGGCTCATTTAAAGAAGAGCACAAGTCATAGAAGACAAGAGCAAAACAAAATAAAATAAGTACAAAGAATTATATCATAAAATCATAGAATCATAGAATGGCTTGTGTTGGAAGGGACATTAAAGCTCATATAGCTCCAACCCCCTTGCCACTAGACCAGGTTGCTCAACACCCCAGCCAGCCTAGCCTTGAACACTACCAGGGATGGGCAGACACAGCTTCTCTGGGCGACCTGTGCCAGGGCCACACCACCTTCACAGGGAACAACTTCTTTCTCAGATCTCATCTAAATCTCCCCCCTGTCAGTTTAAAGCCATTCCCCCTTGTCCTGTCTTCATATTCCCTTTTAAAAAGCCCCTCTCCAGTTTTATTGTCAACCCCTTTAGGCACTGGAAGATGCTCTAAGGTCTCCCCAGAGCCTTCTCTACTCCAGGCAGAACAAGCCCAGCTGTCTCAGTCTGTCTCCATAGGAGAGGTGCTTCAGCCCTTGGAGCACCTTTGTGGCCTTCTCTGGACTCTCTCCAACAGATCCACATCCTTCCTGTTGTGGAGACCCCAGAGTTGGACATAGTAGTACAGGTGGTATCTCACCAAGGCAGTGTAGAAGGGGATCTGCATTTTCATTTGTACAAAGGATCGGTAGCAACATGGCTTTATTAAGAGAGGGAGCTAGAGAAATTAATAAAGCTTATAAACTTAAACCACATTTAAATTATGTTATGCATTAGCAACATTTTTTTTTCCTGAAAGCAAGCAGTAGAAAATGTTTTCCAGATCCAAATCACCTGGAGAGGTAATGAGGTGGAACCTGAGCATGGTAAAGCTACCACTGGCAGTTTTCACAGCTCAGGAGGGCTGCATTTTGCTATAGATACAGACAGTTTTATTCAGTTACTTAGACATCAGTGGTTTGCACCCTCTTGGACAAGAAACCAGTGATCAAGAAGGATCCTCTAGGTCAATTCAAATGCATTAGAAGCCTTCAAATGAGCAATCAGACCTTTTCCAAGATTGATAAATCCTTTGGCGATTCTAATGGCAGATTAATTACTTAAAACATATTTAATCATATAAATTATGATTAAATAATTAAATATAAATTAGGTGTCCTAGTTTACCTGATGTCCCCCACTCTTATTTTCTCTGTGCCACAGACAGGTCCCAAAATAATATATAATCTGATTGTAAGTTTTAAGAAACTCTCAAAGGCAGCAATATTTTCTTCTAAAGCTGCCAGCTATAAACTTTGAGTTAAGGAGGTGATCCTTCCCCTTTACTCTGCTCTCCTGAGACCTCATCTGGAGTATTGTGTGCAGTTCTGGTGTCCTCAACATAAAAAGGACATGGAACTGTTGGAACAAATCCAGAGGATGATCAGGGGACTGGAGCATCTCCTCTCCNTCTTATTTTCTCTGTGCCACAGACAGGTCCCAAAATAATATATAATCTGATTGTAAGTTTTAAGAAACTCTCAAAGGCAGCAATATTTTCTTCTAAAGCTGCCAGCTATAAACTTTGAGTTAAGGAGGTGATCCTTCCCCTTTACTCTGCTCTCCTGAGACCTCATCTGGAGTATTGTGTGCAGTTCTGGTGTCCTCAACATAAAAAGGACATGGAACTGTTGGAACAAATCCAGAGGATGATCAGGGGACTGGAGCATCTCCCATATGAAGGCAGGTTGAGAAAGTTTGGGCTATTCAGCCTGGGGAAGAGAAGGCTGCATGGAGACCTCATAGCATCCTTCCAGTATCTGAAGGGAGCCTATAGGGATGCTGGGGAGGGACTCTTCATTAGGGACTGTAGTGACAGGACAAGGGGTAATGGGTTCAAACTTAAACGGGAGAGGTTTAGATTGGATATAAGGAAGAAATTCTTTCCTGTTAGGGTGGTGAGGCACTGGAATGGGTTGTCCAAGGAAGTTGTGAGTGCTCCATCCCTGGCAGTGTTCAAAGCCAGGTTAGACAGAGCCTTGGGTGACATGGTTTAGTGTGAGGTGTCCTTGCCCATGTCAGGGGGGGTTGGAACTAGATGATCTTAACATCCTTTCTAACCCTAACTATTCTATGATTCTAATATTCTAAAGTATAGGACCTCAGTGGCACAAGAAATTGTGCCTGATCACCTAAAACTCAGTTCAGGTTTTAGGAGAAATTTCCTAATCATTACAGCAGAGGAACCCTAGGGTAAACACCAAGGAATGATGCAAGGCTCCTGGAACTGGAGTTTTTTGAAAGCAGTTAACACTAGTAGTGATTTAGCTGACTACCTCTTTGGAGGCAGGCACACTTTTATTTTCAGTGTTGTATCTCTGCACTGAGCAATCCCAGTTCCTGTCATCTTTCCCCACAGATTGTACTTTCAGATGCATAAATAATTTTGCCTTCTGCTCCATTACTTTTTGCCCCACATCTGTGTTCATACTCGATGCTAACCAGAGTGGAAGGACCCTGGTATGGATCTTGCAGATGCTTCTTTTGTCTAGGTCGCCAAAAACATGTCTCAGTGCAATGTCAGATTTGGTGGCATTTGTGACATTGCAGAGGTGAGGGAAGCCTGGGATCTGCTCTCCGTTTTAGCCCATCACCAACCACTCCCCGTCCTGCACTTTTTACAAAAGAAAATATCTGCAGAAATAGAGAACTCGGTGTTTTAACACAAAGAGAGGAAAGAATGTGAAAGAGGAATGAAGTCTCTCTTTAGCCTACAATTGCCATCAGTCTAAAATTGTATTCCTTATAAACAAAGTCTCTTAAACTCATATAACAGCATTTGATGAGTTGCTTATTTTTCTTGTGGGCTTGGGTTTTTTGTTTGTTTGTGTTCTAAAAAAAAGACTAAGTTCAAATTTTAAAAACTCCGACCAAACTTGCAAAGGCACACACAGTTCCCTTTCTGTCAAATGTCAAAATTTTTCTTTGCTTTAATGAGTAATCATGGGAGATGGAACAGTAAGTTGGTTTTGCAAAGTTTTCAGTAATAGCAGGTAGCAATAAAAGCCCAGTGGCTAGGTATTTAGAGTGAATAAGAAGCAGCATTCAGCAGCATAAGTGTAATTATTTGAAGAGGAGACTGTTACCGTCATTATGGTCACAAAAATAACAAACTTCAGAGAAAGAAGCCCAAATCCAACCACCAAACTTCTACTTATTTTGTTCAGTTACAGATGTATAATTAAGTTGTGCATCAGGATGCTTTTATGGACCTTAAATTTCGACTGTAAACCACCAGTTACACTGATAGATCACGAATACATGTACATAGATGTTTTAGAATTTTTCTGTTTGTTTGGATTTGCTTTCGTAACAACTGTAAAGATTTAATTAGTATTTAAGAAACTAACCAAAACCATGGAATCAAGAGAATTCATGGCCAAAAATATGAATTAAAATGGGCTAGGAATCATCTCAGCTTTGTAGGCATTGTATCTCAGCCAGTAATTTTATCCTAGAGATGCAGTGTGTGATAGATGGGAGGAATTGCTTGCTAGGACCAGTTCTCTTTAACTTAAAATGATGAAGGAAAGAGAAATTTGCTGATGGAATGATTTTGAAAGAATGGGGACATAAAAGCTAAAATACATGGTATTGCTTCTTCCTTCACTAAAAATAAATAAATAAATACATTAATAATAATAATAATAAAAGAAAATGTCCAAACCATCTCCTTTTCTGGATTTGCACCTTCTTTGTACCGATAAGACAGAGCTGCTCATATTCACTTTTTTTTTTCCCCCAGGTCCTTGTTTTTAAATGAATTTATGTGCAAAAAGATTTATTAAATTGAGAGTAATTTTGATTGTTCTGAGTTCTTCAAATCTCTCTGTTGTTTGCAAGAGTTCAGAACTCTAGTATAGCTTTACTAAGGACTAGGAGGGGGGACTGGTTTGTTTCTGTTTTTCATCTTTCATATTTTTTCTTGGTATGATTGATCAGGTTTTCTAAATTCTCTTAATTGCAGTAGTGACCAGTTAACTGCATGACTTACAAAATATTTCTCTTTAAAAAATAAAAAAAACAAAACCAAAAACCAATTGCAACATGCTGGGATTTCTACCCCGATTTAGTGTTTCTCCTTGATATATTTTTAAGTATGTGTGCCACAGTGCAGTGGGAAGCAGGAGATTCATCACACAGGGTCATCAGAGGCACTCCAAAGGTAGGATGGATATTGCTATTTTCACATCTAGCAAGGATTTCCTGTGGTGACACATCTGCGGGGATAACTCCCTCAGGCAGAAGAGTTCACAGATGTTGTTGCACCAGTTGTCCTATAAAAGGCCGGAGCTTTTAAAAGCTTTACAGTCTTTCTTTCAAAGCAACTGCGCCTCCGAAAGGCTGATTCTCAGGAGGCATAACTGATTACAGGAGCTTTCTATCTTGTTTCATTACAATTCAGGAAACTGTAATGGTTGGCATCCACTGAGGATTTATCTGTACCCAGAAGTGTAGCCAAGGGTGAGCTTATCGCCTTCTAATTTGGGGGTAGTGGCAGTTTTGTAATACCAAACAAGTGAGTTTATCTACTTGTTTATTAACTCCCATACAAGAGTGCCATGCCAAAAGAGAACAAAGATGTCTTTATCATTTCTAAAAACAAAGCCTGAGTGATCACCGCATATCAGATGGAGCAGAAAGCTAACAGAAGCAAGGCAGAAACTGTTGGAAGCCTTTTTTGTTGTGGAAGAGCATACTGTTACATAACTTTGAGCTTTTTCTTGTTTGTGGGTGAACCAGGAAACAGGTTATCGCAAGACTTTGTTAATGTGATATCCATGGAAGTATTCAGGGCCAGGTTGGACAGGGCTTTGAGCAAACTGGTCTAGTGGAAGGTGTCCCTGCCTGTGGCAGGGGTGTTGAAACTAGATGAATTTTAATGTCTTGTCCAACCGAAACCATTCTATGACAGTTCTATGATGATGATGATTCTCGTCATTATTTGTCTCCAGAGATAAGTAAGCATCTTATAACTGAAGTTCATTTTATATGCAACCTTGATGTTGTATCCCTGCATGTTGCCCTATTTCTGTATCATCAAGGTCAGGTTTTTTTTTCCTGTGTGATATTCCAAGGCAACTACCCCAGAAGAAGGGTGAAGATAGTGTTCAGGTTGCCTCATATATATTACCATTAACTTAAATTGGAAATATGCCCAGACCTGGTTTTGTAGCTGACTTTAAATCAGACTCTGGTACCAAACAATTCCCTCTAATCTTTTTTCTTTCAGGTTTTGTTTTTTCCTGATGATTAATTCCCCCACAACGTGCCAGGAGATTCAGAATCATAGAATAGTTAGGGTTGGAAAGGACCTTAAATCATCTAGTTCCAACCCCCCTGCCATAAGCAGGGACACCTCACACTAAACCATGTCACTCTGAATCATATCAGCTTTCACATTTTCTATTCTTCTTGTTATGAGAGACTTCACTGCTTTAAAATATCTTCTTTCAGGTACTGCAGTTGTAAGAGCCAGATGATTTCCTGCTTTGCTTCCTGTTATGCTCACTCAGAGTATTTTCATAATTTGTTTCTTTTTATGACTTGAAGGTGGTTAAGAATAATCTGCAATCATAGCAACGAAAGTCATGACAAGCAAATACTGGAGGCAAGAAAAAAAGAATGCAGAAATGACTACCCATACAGAAATCATTAATGTTGTAACAAGATAGCAAAGCCGTGTCTGCATCATTATAAATGAAGCATCTGTAGTTTTTCCACAAAGAGATGGGACATTGCAATTTTGTTAATGTCAGGCATATGCTATCAGTGTAGTCATGACAAGAAAACAATAGAAGAACCTTTTGAAAGCTGACTGAAATTGAGAGGAAAGTTTCCCCCTGATCTTAATGGAATTTAGAGCAAGTACAAAACACTTCTTATCAGCTAATTTACAAAAACAAAAATTTGATACACAGTCCCTGTAAAGAAAGAACATTTAATAAGCCTTGCTAATGGCTGGTACAGAATGCAGAGCCTGCAGGGTTCCCAGTAGACAGTTCCATGGCTACACACACAGGCAGCTTGAAGAAACAGCTTCAGAAAAGAAGAATGGAAGGGACCTCAGCAGTCATCCAGTCTATTTCTCCCCCTTCAGCCAGAAGCAATTACACCAACACTGTTCCTGACAGCTCTTTTGCTAATCCTAAAATGTCAGACTTTCCCATCATATCCCCAAACTCTGAGCAGGGAATCAGACTCTCTCTGTGGGACACTTTCTACAGATGTTAATCAGTTACCCATTTTCTTTCATAACTCTACTATGTACTCAAGAGAGATCAGCAGAGTTCATTTGCAAGAAGTAAAGAGCAAGAGATATCTAATCTTTGCTTGAAAAAATGAGTATTTTAGGTACTGCTTTCCAGTTCTGAATGATGCTCTGGAGATTCCCGCTCTACAGCCTTTGAGAGTCATTTGTCTTTTCCACAGGCAGTGAGCCTTTTAGTACTGCCTTTGTTCACAATCTTTGGGAATAACAATGTGGATTTAGACACACTTCCTATATTCATCAGGCTGCACATGAAGGAGCTGTTCCCTGGCCACCTTGGGGCTAAGGGCAGTTCATGACAAATCTGATTGAAAATGGCAGAGAAGATTTAAAGAAAAGAAAAGAAAAAAAAAAAAAGCTAGCTGAGCCTCTTAGTTCATCCCTGAGGAAAGAAAAAGCAGATTCCTCACAGCTGTAAGTCTTGTGGTGTCAGGGCTTTCCTTATGGCTGTTGCTCTTGGGTGTGAATGATGAGAGGGGAAGGTTTCCATTTTTTTCCCATTAATGAAAATTGTTGACAGTCCCCCCCTCTCCCACAATGAGAAGACAAATGAGTTAAAGAGAACTCCATGGGCTGTGACACCAGAAAACTATAAATCAAATTGTCTATATCTTACCGTCTTTTGGAAAGGGAAGTAGGAGGTGACCAACAAGTGGAGGCTCAAGGATGGGAATACTGTGAAAAGGTATTGAGAGAGCACTGTTCATAACTACTGGGCATTTCTTCACACTTTCCTGGAGACAATTCCACTGATACAGACAATAAGGGCACATGGGGCCACAGCAGGAGACTGTGTCTTCATTCAGCCCTAGCAGAACTGGAACATCTTGAAAACATGTTATATTGGTGGTACATGAGGTCTTGTCAGCAGTGAGAGCTGGTGACAGATCAGTTGCAATTCAACATCTTGCAGGGTTGTAGGTTTGTGTGGATAGATGTATTTCCATTTTCAAGAGCAACACCAGCCCCTGGATCTCTCTTGGTTGAGCAGAGTTCAATGCAGATAATCCATCATCTCTTGCATTTGATGTGTTTCTAATCCTCAAATCAAATCCTTCTGAAACCTTCAAATGATTAGCCCATACCAGACAAGCAGCGATGTTTGTCTTCATTTCCTGCAGCATCTTTCTTGCTCTCTGTTTGCCTCTTCAGTTCCATGTATTCTTTCCTTCCTGTGCTGTGTTTTTTCCAGTTTGTGTACTTTTCAAGGGCAGGAGATCACTGTGACCACAAAAACAGAGTAAACCAATAGCATGGAATCCAGGAACAGGAATATCTAGTGTAGTCATAAAACACTGATACACTTGGTATGATGACTACACTGATATCCTCAGTTTAATCATGGTGTCTCAAGAATATAGCGACAATCAAGGTGCTTCAATATTCTTTTATGTGGTAAAGCATGTTCTGGAATTCTATCAAACCATTCCACTTTCTTCTGCTTTGTTTTTTTATGTATTATGTCCTGGCTAGTTCAGAAAGATTACTTCTTAGAGAAATAAGTCCTGTTTTTTGCTTAAATACAAGAAGAAAAGAAGATAAGTATTCTAAGAGGGAACAAACATTATCTAAGAGACAAACATTTACAGCAGCCTCCTAGCTAAAGCAATCCTTTTATTTTTTTTGTTTGTAGTATGGCTTTGTTTTATCTCTTCCAAAGAGATCTGAGTTTCTAAAACATAAAAATACCCAGACCATTCTTTCACATACAAAAGGTCTTGGCATTGAAACCTCCATAGTAGATGACATTTGTGATTCTTTGTGAATTCTTACACTGTTTTGTTTGGGGTTTTTGGTTTGTTTTTTTTTTGGGGGGTGGTGGTTCAGGATGAAACTGTCTCTAGAATCAGTTTTTAAGTAACCTATTTTAGTGCTTACTAACCTTTTAAATTACTACCCTTTCCTTCTTGGTCTTCAATACCTTGTATCTTCCAGGTCAAGGTGAGCCAGCTCATCAGCATGGTCTATATTATACAAGAGAACAAAGCTCAATAAAAACATAATCCTTCCATGCAGTCAAGATTTGGTCAAGCACCCTTACAAAAATGGCTTGGATGCTGGACTGGTTTTTGATTTCCAGCATCAGCCAGCTAGTTAGGCCTCCCAGAGAGTGGGATAGCAGACACTATGCTCTGGTTTTGTTCTATCAACAACCACTTATGGTATTTTCATCCCTCTTAATTCCTTCCCAGTAAACTCAGTGCTGTCTTGGACTCAGCTGTTCAGATGATCAGTGGTCTCTCCTCACTGAAGGGTGAAGGAGGTATGGTCTACCTTCCAGAACACCTTCCCTCTATTCTGCTGTCCTTACATAAAAACATAAGGTGCAAACAGAGTCACTGAATTCAGCATAAGTCAAAAAACACTGGCAGGCAAGTTATTTGAGAGCTATTTATGTCTGCCAGTTAATTGGCTATTGCCTACGCAGTAGCAGTTGATAGACACCATCAAGAAAATAGTGCCACTGGAGAAAATTATCTCCTCTTTACAGCCCTTGCAGTCACCTGGGAAATATGCTGTTTCTGATAATGCTATGAATATATTATGTGGGAAGGAAAGCATCTAATCTGTACTTTCACCTACAGGCATTCTGTATTGATTGTATTCCCACCAATATATCATTTATTTATTTCAAGTCAGCTCAGCAAGGCCAGTCCTGGGAAATGAGTTGGATGGGCTCCTTCCAAAAAAACAATTAGCAGGTGATATTTCTTCAGAGCTGAGTTTTAATTCAAGTCTGGACAAGAAAGGTGCGTTAGAGAACGTTTGTAAACATCTTTCTTGAATTAACTGGAAAAGTTCCTCTCCACAGCTATTCAGAGCTGCTTACCCAGTAGAAGCTCAGAAGGGCAGACAACTGAAGTTGGGATATCTTGTGGGCTTTCTGCTCTGCCCAGGAAGGCATCAAATGGGAAACAAAAACTGGTCAAAGTTATTCCCTTTAAGATAAAGTGTGGGATAGTTCCCTGACACCTTCATAATGCTAAGGCCTAATCAAGGGACTTTTCACCATTGCAAGCTCATGGACTGCAGGCTGAGGAGAGAGCCCAGAACCTGCAGCCCAACCCACAACCTTAACCACATGTAGGCCTTTTCCATGATATGTAGAGCAACTAGATTTCCAATAACCGATGATAACAGTAAATACTGGTTGTAATGTTTTGGGGGGATCCCATGCCATATCTCAGATGCTTGCTTTGGTCACTGTCATCTTTGTGTGACAGTATTCAAGGCTCATTGGACCACAGGGCTGATTCTATGTCCTATTCTTCCTCCATTTCTTAAACCTCAAGTAAATCTCTGTCAAATACATTATAAGCTTCACTTTGTGAGATTCACACAGCATTTGTTGTGTTGGATGAAGTCTGCAGAGATAAACTTATTTCTGCTATGGGAAGCTGGTAGGCTTTTAGGGGGACCTCAGCAACATTGAGATCTCACCATGTGTGTCTGTAGACTCCTTGTGAAAGGGAGGAGGTGGGCAGGCAGCTGGCTGCCGCTCTGCTGGCTTATCTGTGGTGTCACAGGAAGCCCTGAGCACAATCTGCTGATGATAGCGATTCAGGGAGTGGCTAGGATGTGGTCAGCAGCATCACCGATCAGATGTGTTAATTTTAAGATGCTCATATTTTGACATAGGAAGGTTAGAAAAGCTCTACTTCCCATCACCTATCTGCAGCTTATGCGGTTAGACTGAAAGCAGAGCTCAGGTTTATCACATCATATGAATTGCTTCATTCTGCTTCCTGTTTTGAGCAGCTACAGCCAAAAACACCTTGTTCTGAGAACATAACAGTTTTCAGAATGATTGTTCAAGCAGATTTCAGACTAAGGCCTTTCAGCCTGCTAACGTACCAAACCCTTAAACACATGGCAGCATGACAACTCCAGTAGTTAACTGGAATGGGAGCCTTTTACTTACCTCTTCATCTAAATGTCAAAAAAAAAAAATTTAATATGAGACCCATACTTGTTTCTGAACTTCATGTTCCCATGCGTCTTACTGCTTAACTGTTGAAAAGCATTGTATCATGAATTAGCTGCGTGGAGCTGTGGTCTTTCTTGCAATATGATGTCCATTCATCCTCACTGTTTGTCTGGTCATCTTGACTGGTCAATCCAACTACTTCCCTGATGAGGGATCAGGAACCAAAGAAGAGAGAAGAGCTCAAGAGCTATGCCTAATACAGCTGAACAGTGTTCAGTACTGTCAGCATCTGTTCTTGACAGCAAGTTTTCATTATTAAAAGAGTAATTTTGATGAAGCAATAGATAGAATAGAATCCAAATCCCCTAATGAAGAATACCACCCAGGTTGCTAAGCGCTGTACCACTTTCACACAGGAATAGCACCACTGGCTGCCAGTGGTGCATAGCCCATCAGTGAATAATAACTGCCTCATACATCTGAGCTGCTGGAAGACACATTGTTATTTGCAGAGCTAGGTAATTGTATCTGCTTCCTTCCCTCCTGGTGGGTCAGAATAGAAATCATAGAATCACAGAATGGTTTGGGTTGGAAGGGACCTTAAAGCTCATCCAGTTCCAACCCCCTGCTACAGGAAGGGACATTTTCCACTAGATCAGGTTTCCCAAATCCCTGTCCAACCTGGCCTTGAACACTGCCAGGGATGGGGCAGCCACAGCTTCTCTGGGAAACCTGTGCCAGGGCCTCACCACCCTCACAGGGAAGAACTTCTGCCTCACAGCTCATCTCAATCTCCCCTCTCTCAGCTTAAATCCATTCCCCCTTGTCCTGTCCTTACGCGCCCTTGTAAAAAGTCCCTCTCCAGATTTCTTACAGGCCCCCTTTAGGTACTGGACTTAAATGTTGCTTTGCATTTACCACTTGACACAGCAGGCTGCCAGCTTCTCAGCTCTCCAGGCAGAAAGGATAGCATGAAACAATTGGCTTGTTTCCACAGTGGGCCAGGGCCTGGTACTTTTGCTCCTTTCTTACTCCCTAAGCTGACAGGTTTCTCTGTTGTACCAGCTGCAGTAGTAAGGACCACTACTGATGGCTCCTAACCAGCTGTGCAAAACTAAGAAGACTAAACATTCAGAGATGGAGATTTTTCCAAATCTTACCAGCTTTAGGGGAAAATAAGAAGAAACTGGAAATATTATAAACTGCCCAATTAAAGATTGGGGGGAGATGGCAAATTCAAGGTGTTTGCTAACCCAGAAAATATTTTGGTTTATTTCCCTTCTTTGTACTGAAATTCCTTTCTCTTTGCAAAGTTCAGTCATATTTTCATGTGATAGAAGTTGCTATGATATTCACTGTCAGTGTCTTTATACATGTTCTTTACAAGGTTAGTTTTAAGTCCAAGACCTGTCCCTGTACATCCATCAAATCATTGCTAGAAAGCTTTAAAGCTGACAGACTATAATTTCGAGGAAAATATCTCTTCAGATAGTTGGGAAAATGACACCTCTTTTTCTTCCATAGCTGACTTGTGGTAGATTTGACAAACCAAGTTTTCATTCAAACCCAACTGGCTTGCCAAACACACTGGATCTCAGGCTAACCTTTTCTGGAGTTTCTTTTATCTAAGGAAATTAAAGCAGCCTTAAGAAAATGAAGCTTGATTCAGCAATGACAACATTGATAATTTTGCTTTACAGTTTAGATTTCCAACTGGAGGTATCATAAAATACATAGTTTAAAGAGCAAAGACCAGGATCATGACCAGAAGGTAAGTGAAAATCAGGAAATCAGAAAGAGAACAGTAGAGTAAGGATGAGAACCTGGAGGACTGCAGCACATCAGAGCAAGATTCACAGCAGGCTAAGAAGTTTAAGGTTTAGCTGTGGTTTGTCTCCTGGTGTCATCCATGCCACAGGACCCCTCTTGTGAGATCCATATCCTTGTAACATTCTGTGCTGTGAGAGAGAACATTAGGCTTATTCTCATGAGTTCTTGTGGAAACTTTCTAACAGTAGGTTAATAGCACCTCCACGTATTACTTTGATAAAATGGATTGGTTCCTTTTATCTTCTTCTCCATCTCCCCTCCTCCATCATTCTTGTTTTCACTCCTTTAGGAGGGTATTAAGGAGAAAACACTATGGATGTGTCATTACACCACTTTATGAATTAACACCTTGAGGATGCTTTTGTTGTGGATCTAAGAATTGAATTGACTTTTTATGTGAACAGAAATAGCATCCACACAGTGACAAATAGACAAGGAATGTTCTAACTTTAGTGATCAACAAAATGAGCTGCAAAATGTTAGCTTTTTTTGGTATTGCTTCTTCTTCTTCCAGTGTGAATGTGGGTTGGTTCCTCTGAAAATTGAGTGTGGTCTTCCTCTCTGATCATTCTTGATATCCTAAATTTAGTAGGAAAGTAAGAATAACTGCAACAAAATTATATATAATCTTTCTTCCAAATGTACCCTATCATTAGGCAGATATACAGTGTATGGATTGTTATCAAGACCATAATCATAGATCACTCAAAAGATCTGAGACCTACATGAATCCTGTATCATTCTCCAGGGCCCCTAAATGCAGTGCAAAATTAGAGCCACTCTAAGCTGTAGTGCTCTGGGTGAAATAATACAATGATGCTACAAATATCTACAGATAGCAGTGCACCCCATCAGGCAATTTGAGCCTTATTTCTTCTCTCCAATATGGAGCCTCCGGAAAACTGATCCAGGTAAAAGAAAGTTTGCAGACCTTCCATATTGCTCAAATCCCTTGTGGCACCCAACTATATAAGAATTAATATCTCAGAAATTCACAAAGGTCATTCCCCATCTGGTGTGTAGAAACAACATGAGGAACCAGTAGGCTTGCAGAGGCACAGCAGTAAAGGTTCTGTCTTTACAAAGGCATCATTTGCTCTTGAACTCTGCCTTGTGTTCATGCAGAGAAATTTTCCAATTCTTAAAAGAGCAGAAACCAGTGCTTGATTTCCACTCTCTTAGGAAGGATGGGCAATCACTCAAAACCAGTCTTGGCATCCTCCTCATGCAATCTGAACTAAAAGGTGACATCTGTAGTGGTAAACTAAATAGGATCAGGTCACATTGACTTGTCCTCATGCCAATAGTCAGGACCTGGCCAGATCCACACTATTAAATTTTCTTATGCTCCTAAATGAGGTGACTACATCCAAGTTACCTTTTGGGAATGCTCTCTGGCCCACCCTGACACCCAAACCAAGCCCAGAAGTTGTCAGGGTAAGCACTACATAGCATGCCAAGGACCAATGTTAAGAATTTTAAAATATAACTGATCAAGGCTGGGCAACATGACCTGGTACAATTTAATTCGGTGGTATGGACACAGCCAAATGCTGGATTCATCTCCTAAATTAGAGTGAATCGCTCTTGGTGATGTTTTCAAGAGAAAATTTTCAAGGCAAAGAGCTGCTGCCATGTATTTTTCACAGGCATTGAGCTGCTCTGTCTCAGAATAAATAGCACTTCCTTATGCCACAGCTTTCTTGCTGATGCCAGGGCTAGCATAATGCAAGTTCTTGCCAGCCATACAATTTCACACCACCCAAACTCCGGCCCTAAAAGGATGTTGTGGACATTGTCCAAATCTCCAGCTTGTGACTTTGCATATGTTTGTTCTCTGTTTGAAGAAGGCAATTGGAAAAAATCTGTCAGCAATTTCTTGTGAGTCTAGAAAGAGAAATGGAATATAAATGTTTGATACATCATGTCATATAAGGTGAGCATTATCTTACAGATTAAAATACATGTCTAAATATTGATGTTGCTGCATGTACTGAATGTGTAGGTTCCCATTATAATCAATGGAGTTCCACTTGAAGTGGTCAGTGAAGCCTGGAAAACAAATCAGTTGATCAATGAAATGAAGTTGGTGGTACATGAGTGAGCTGAACTGCTCACTAGGCTCCATGACTTATGAAATACGAGATATGAGTCTATTGTTCTAATGTCACTTTAGGCATAGTAGAGTAATCTGAGACATCCATAGGGAATTGTCAAGTATGACACAGGACCTATGGACATGTTTGCATCCTGCACTGACAACTGAAGGCCAGAATGAGTGCATGAGATTAACTCAAACGGTATCCACATGCATGGGCATATCAGCTCACCTTTGCATTTACACATTGGAGACTCTGTGCTCAAAATGCACAGAAACACTTACCTACAGAGTCACAGAATGACTTGGGTTGGAAGGGACCTCAAAAGATCATCTAGTTCCAACCCCCTGCCATGGCCCCACTCTAGGCCAGACAAGAGAAAGCATAAATTGGCACCAGACTTCTAATACAGGTTCTCTAATTCATGTGGGAATCCTGACACACACATAGATCAAATGCAGGCAGTGAATAAAACACTACTACTTTCCTAGTCTGTTCCTGTCTTACTTTGGATGTGTGCCCATGGTGCAGTGAAAAAAAATCATAGCCAAAAACTTTTTTATGCAGCTTTTCTTGAATAAAAGATATATCCACCTGGGTCATCTCATACACCTTTGTCTGTTTGTGTTGATGATTATGAAAAGCATAACCTTAAAAATAAATGAAGGTGAGAATATTAATGTTTATACCATCAGATGTATTGTACTGTGAGAATATAGGATCCTGTTTGCTTCTGTTAGTCATTAAACTACTAGTGGAGGCAGCTAGAGTAAGGCAGCAGTCAGGTGTGCAGGTCCTGCTCTGAAGATTACTTAGCTAAAACCAGAAAATTTAGCTTCCTTTCTTATAGACCATAAAGGATTGTGACAGGACAACAGGGAAGAGCAGAAAATCAGAAAAGCACAGAATGGCAAATGTTCAATATTGTTCAGCAATGTAAAATAAACTGGGCAACTTGGAGGAAAACAACTTGGAGAAAAAAAAATCAGCTTTCACTTGAATGCAGGATTAGAAGCCTTCTGCTAGGTATTTGAATCCTTGCTTGGTAATCCAGAGTGTTGACTTGACATTCAGTTAAAGACCTGATGTGCATGCTATCATATTTCTGTTGTAATGCACAGAGTGAAAGAATTTTTTTTGTAGGCCAAAACCTAGCAGACCATGCATCAATTTCATGTTGCTGCATAACACAAAAGATAGAGAAATCTCTTTTTGAGTATGTCCCAGAGAGCCCCTCCAAATTTCAAGCATCCTTAAGGAGGTTCACACCTCCCACTTCTGACATCCACATCCAAAGACTCTTCCTCATTGCACCAGTATCCCAAATTTGGGATCAGCCAGCAATATCTGCTATAGGGTTAACCCACATAACCATAGCTCCCCCTCTCCCCAAGGAAGTCAGACTACATCTTCATACTGTGACTCCTTTCCAACATATGACCCAATAAGCATCCACACTTGTGTCATGCATATTAAAGAACAATGACTTTTCCTATACCTCATAAGAAGTTTACTACTCCAACCTTTCTCTTCCCTTCAAAAGAGGCTTTGGCCAGCTTTCCTAGAACAAGGGTAGAAGGGATAGCAGGGACTGATGCAGACCTAGGGCCAGCAGTATGGAAGAGGTCTGACTCAGCAATGATACTCTGTGGTTGTCTTTTTCTTTCCAGGCCCCGAAGTGAGGTTCTGATAAACATGGACTCACACTTCAGCGAATACACAAGCCTTTAAGGCTGAGGAAGAAGGCATTTCAGAAAGATTATTCTATGATCACCCATTAGGGGGCATTTCTTCCCTTCATGTAGAGCATCCGGAGGCTGGTTCTTGGACCAGTTAGACCATCAGCCCCATCCTGCTCATCTGCTCCAAGCCAAGCTGGCTTCTGACAGTTGCTCAGGAAATTATGAAGTTTGCTCTCTGCCTCACTTCACCTCTGAGTAATTACAAATGTCATGGGCAGTGTTTGTTTGTGGCAACCAGCCAGTTGTGGTGTTTCTTTGTTTTTTAATTCTCCCTCCTGTTCTTTTTTACAGCCCATTATCAAAACCACAGCAGAGACCAAATTCAACATGATTTCATAAAAACCCTGCAAGAGCTCAGGAAGCCCATGCCAAATAAATGAGGGGGTTTGCATTTGCTCTTGTCTCCAGAAGCTTACTGCAAAGCTCAAGGTGAGCAGGCAGGTTGCTACTGTGGTAATTTAGTTTGTTTTTTTTTTCTTTTTACCTTTTTTGGTTGGGAGGAGGGTTATTCTTTTATTTTTTATTACTATTTTAGTTTATTTTCCATATCCAGAAATGCTGATAGCTCAAAATAGAAATTTTTAATTGTACTGTCTCAGCTGCAGTCAAGTCCCTTCTCAAGTAGAGGCTGCAATCTCATCAAGATCAAGAGTAAAACAGCAAAGAGTAAAAGATTACCTGTCTAACCTAACTTGTTAAGACCACTTGGCATGTTCTTCTAGTATATTTGGTAGTCTTCCTTCAGAAGACTGATCCCATTCTCACCTTCACAACCTCTACTGCTAGATTAAACACTTTTCTTATCCATAAGGTAACATTTTTGTTGATAGAAGCTAAGGAAAACCATAGCCAGGATTCTGCTAGGGTGGGTGACAAGAATGAGAAAAGTTATCAAACTGCTTTTGCATGAGTAATGCTCAGATATACTCAATCTTTCTTTCCTGGAAAAGAAATTAAAGGGGAAGATGTGACAGAAGTCATGAATAGCTGTAGAAAGTGAGTAGGATATTGCTGTTTACTATCTCTTTCAATACAAGAATCAGAAATACTAGAAACAGCATAAAATAATAGTGTGTGGCAAATTCAATACAAAACAAGGATGGACCTTAAGAGATGAATGACAGTGAATCTATACATATATTTGAAGATATTCAGACCTCCAGCTTTTCACTGTCACGTGTGATTGTCATCTATAAGATGAAGTGATAAAGAATGAGTGATAAAGAAGCTGAGATTAAACAGACTGAGTCAGCTGAGCTACAAAATCTATTTCCCATCTCTGTTATCCTTGCTAGGAAATAATGTGGAGATAGGGATCTATCACATGGATCAATGAAAATGCAGCTAAATACTTATCATGGGATTAATTTAATTAAGATTTAGCTAAATGTCATGCAGAAAAAAAGTTGAATATAATGAGTCTAGACAATCTCTGTGGTCATTGAAGTAATGATAAACACACACTTGAGCTCATCCTGACACATGTTTGGAATACATGGGATGATCTGGATGAATCTGGAAAGGGACTTTTTGCAAGGGCAGGTAGGGACAGGACATGGGGGAATGGCTTTGAACTGACAGAGGGGAGATTTAGATGAGCTGTGAGGCAGAAGTTCTTCCCTGTGAGGGTGGTGAGGCCGTGGCATAGGTTGCCCAGAGAAGCTGTGGCTGCCCCATTCCTGGCAGTGTTCAAGGTCAGGTTGCACCGGGCCTTGGAGCAACCTGGTCTAGTGGAAGGTGTCCCTGCCCTTGGCAGGGGGTTGGAATTGGATGAGTTTCACGGTCCCTTCCAACCCAAACCATTCTGCAACTTGATAATTCTATGATTCTGTGATCTACATTGTAGTGGTAAATGTCACCATACCCAAAAGAGAACCAGGTAGTCTAAGCAAGTAAGCGAGACTCTGAAGTCTGTGCACAGATGCTGGTTTCCAAGCATGACTTTCAATGCCTCTTAGACATCTCCCACTCACTTGACAGTTGCTTACCAGCAATGCAACTCTCATTGCACTGCCTGAAGAGGGAGCCTGGAAAACTCCCTTGAGACTAGAAATTTGATTTTAACATCCCACAGAGGGCACAATTTCAAATTAATTCCAAACTGAAAAATGCTTATTCAAATAGGCACAAGACCAGATTTAATAGGTTCTAGGAATAATCTAATTGTGGGTACAATAATTTAATAATTTAATTGTGGGTAGTATGTGTTCTGAGGAAAAATGTAAAAAGTAGAAAAAAAATTGCTCTGGTCAAAAAACAAAAGGGCAGTTATGGCTTCACATGAGTTCTATATCCTTTAGTCAGTACAAAATGCAGGGAGTTTTGTTAAGCAATAAGCAGGCAGAAACAATTGTTGTAATATGTGATGAGAGGTTAGATGGTATTGGCTGGTTTATTGTGTATTTGTACAAACAATATGACCTAATGGATGTGGTTATAAGCCCACTCCCTCATCCAAAAACCTAAATCTGTCTCCACAGCTCAAACCTTGAACAATCTGTTTTGTTTGGGTATTTTTTTTTTTTCTATTTTGTGAAATACAGGTTGTGGTCCACAACATGAGGCATGAGTAAGACTTAATTTTATTATACATTTTAACTAGACCTAGAGCACAACAATTGCTTTATGGGAGGGACTGTGACTGTATCACTTTTTTGTCTATCTAACTAGTCATATGCTAAAAAAAGAAGGAAAGATAAGTGCCTGCTCTGCTATTGTATGCAAGAACACTCTTATAATAATGCCTATGACAAAGCCCAAGCCTTTTAGCTAACAAGAAACTAGTTGCTCTTCTAAGAGTCCCAATACAAGGCATGGCTTAAGGGAAGAGGCTGAAAGAATTTGTGTTTTCTTAGTTTGGAGAAGAAAGGCTGGAGGAGGTACAAAACCAGCTTTTGAGAGTCTTGAAAATTCTTTCAGAGTGGAAGAGAGCAATCTGTTCTCTGTGCCCATGGTGACTAGATCAGGAAGACTTGGATATAAATTACAAAAAAACCCAACCATTTTCAAATTGGTGATTAAGACAGACTTTCTGAAAAGTAGGGTAGCAATACAATAAATCTGATTGCTTGGAGCAGCAGTTGCCTCCACTGGGAACCTTCAAGCATAGGGTGGATGTCAGTCAAGGATGGCTTATAGCATTGTTCCTGCCTAAGGACTAAGACATGCGCTGCATAACCTTTCAAAATCTTCTGTGATTCCCCATGTCACTGCTTTTAGTCTTATTCTCGTAATTGGAGTTCATTAGCTACTGTATTAGTTTGACTGTTTCAATTGTATTGAACAATTGAATCATTCTTAATTGCAGCTTCACAAAATCATTACCTGTTCCAGTTTTTACTGGTTCACTGAAATGGTAGTAGATTAACTCTGTAATGCATCTGCTTAAGCATATTTTTTAATTCAATTAATTCTGAAAATAGGTGTAGGTAGCACTAGCTAATTGCAATGAAGTCAAAGACTGCTGGCACACAGAGTGTTCAAAATGAACTATGACTAAAGCCGCTTAGATCTCCTTCTGAATTAACATTCACCTCCTGCTCACTATTAATAGCATTGTCAAACTTAGTTAAATGCTTCACTTTTTCTGAGCCACAGATAGGCAGACATAGAACATCAAGGTAAGAAAAAGCAAGATCTGTCAAGTAAACATAGCTTGCCCTTGGCAAGGAAAGTGGCAAGGATGAAAGAACTGTCTATGAATATATAAAGCTTAAATTCCTTACTTCTTCTGCCTCTATTCTCTTTTCTTCAATACCTCCAGCTATACAGGAGTCTTCTGTGAAGAGAGGAATTAATCTTTGGAGCTAGTTGATCTTGTGACCTCGGCTTCCGTTTTCCTCTATGGGGCAGAGTGCAAGAAATAAGAAAGTTTTCTTTGGACTGGTTTCCTGTACTTCATTTAAAAATCCTAGGTTAAAATCAGTAACATTCATATCCAGAATGTGTTAAAGTATCTGTCCACAACTGAGATTGAGTTGTAAACCAGCCTGGTAAAAGTAAATCCTGAGCCAGGAGGCTCAATAATCTTCCAGAGTTGTTAGTAATGTTAAATATAATTATCATGAATACATTTACTATCCATCTAAATTACCTACTTACCTACTTTAGGATTTGTTGTGGTTTGGCCCTTTTCCAGAGGGGAATCACAGAACTGAAGAAAACCCTTCAGATGACTAGTTAGCTGTATCTTCTTAGTGACATGATTTCTGACAGATATTTGTCAAACCTGCCCTTAAAGACATTTGGTAAGGGAGATACCCCACCTATACCCACACAATTATTTCCAGTTTATGATTTTTTTATTCTATTAGAGATGGGAGGCTTCTTAAAGCATAATCTTAATCTCTTTACTTCAAGGGAGAATGTGACTTCCTATTCTATTCTCCACAACATTTTCTTTCTTTCTTCTTCAAACACTCTCTTAGATATATGAAGACAAATATGTTCTTAATACAGGACTTCTCTTTCCCAGACTAAGCCCACTCAAAATGTCTACCTTAGGCCATTTATGTATTGCTTGTCTTCTAGAGTGAGGACTAAAAAAAATAACTTTTTCTATAGCTAAAGTGTGGCTTGACATTAGAATTGAAACACATCATCAGGTAGGCACACTCAGACTGATTTTAACCCACCTAGATTGGGCCCTGTTGTTGATGGAACCATGGAGGAAATTAAAACTGTCTGATCAGAGAAGAAGATATTCCACAAACTCAGAGAGATACATGGTTGACAGACTTTATGGAAGCTGTTTTAAAGCTAGCTCAGGTGTGGCTACATGAACTCTAATCACAGAAAAAAAGCTGAATGTACTTAGTCATGGATGACCAACTGTCACGCAAATAGAGAAGGCAGGATTCAGTTGCTTAATGCCATTTGAGACGTTAGAGGGAACAGTGATCCATACAGGACTGGCAAATGTGTCAGAAGACCTTTCAGCAGCTAGTAGCTAGACCTGTGAGTGTTTCAGCTGATATTTGAAGTGGCAGTGAGTGCTTATATCTGGGCAACTGGATTTCATTCAGACTGCTGAAAATTTGATTCACCCAGTCCAAAAGAATATAACTAAAATGGAGCAAACGAATCTTGCACTGTAAGTGCCTATTTCTCTCCAGTGGTACAAAGGGGCCTAGCCAACATCTCAGATAAAAATGTCTGAAGCTGCGTAGGATGATACTTCTCCAAGACTAGCATATGTTATAGAGATATCCACACCATCTTACTATAAACTATCTGAGGTTGTAGAAGCCAGCTAGCTCTCGTAACAGAGAGCTCTGAATGGGCATGTTTATTTAGATTTCTCATCTGTTCAGGGAGCCAAATTAGTTTATATATTGTTCTATTGGACACTAATTGCTACCTAGGTATCTTTCTCCATGAATGGTCTTGCACTATAAGTAAAATCATGAGTCCTGTGTATCTGAAGTCCTTTTCCCATGTACTCTGTTGGTGCAGTAGCACCAGATGACAAGGTCATGAGAACAATTCAGCAGCTACTTTGGTTTCTCCTCACGAAGTCACGGGTTGTGCTGTAGCTCACTGAAAGTTAATCAGTGATGCTGCTTTCTTGGTTTATTCCACTTGCCCTGCCATAAAGCACTCTGGTCCTAGAGGCATTATTTTTTCCCTCATGCTCTGCAGAGTAATTAAAGAGAACAAGTTAGTGATATGTCTACTCCATCTGCCTGGTTTGATTAACCCCTTCAGTGCCACATGTTAGGTGAAGAAGAGAGAGAATTTCAGTGGTCGTCAGTTCCAGCTGTTGTTACCATACAAACACCCGGACCCATTGCAATAGCAACACATAAATAGAGAATATGGTAAAAAATACCAATAAATTTTGAGCCATTAAACTGCTAACTTGTGTACTGCTCAAACTTATATGATTAAATGTCAATAAATTGCTTTGCATGGGAGATCAATGCTTACGACAGTACCATTGACCATTCTGTGCTTGGAAGATGTATAAAGAATTTTATAATGTAGTGCATAGTGTTGCTAGACTGGCTAATTAGTATCGTTATGAGTGAGTGGTTCTCTAGAACCAGTTCAAATTGCAACAAAGAGCATGAGATATGTTCATGTGAAATGGAGAGCAGTGGGAGCCAACAGTGTGATTTTCTTGCTTGCTTCCCAACACTTACCAAGTTGCCAATAGTATTATCAGCTACCAGCTGGGGATAGGTGGGAAAAAGCAGTGCAAAGCCAATTTACCTGAGTATACCATGCTGGAAAGGTTGGTTCAGGTAGTCAAATACTGTGGGTTTCAGAGCCCAGGTCAATCCATTCACAGAAAAGGATATTTTACTGTGGATATACAGGAAAGTCTTTTTATCGTTCTATAGCAGGCACTCTATGGGAAGGTGGTAGGACTAAAACTAAGCTTTTCTTTCTTTGGAAAGAAAAGTATGGGATTCACTTTTCTTATATTGGAAAAGTGAGAGAGTTGACCTCTTCCAAGGCCAGATTGAAATTCAACTTGGCTTTAAAAACCAAAAAGAATAACAACAAACAGTCATAAGACTGGAGCTGTGTCCTGTGAAATTGAAAAATGTAATCAGTCAGAGCTGGTCTCCAATAATTTCATGCCACAGGGCTTTGGGAGCCTTTATATAGTAATTAAAGAAAGCTTAGGCTGAATTAGTGCTGGTTAAAAGATAGGTTGCTTCAAGGGAAAAAAAAAATTGCCATGCAAGTTCATGTCTGCAAAGAACTATTCAACAAGAAGAGGGAAGGCGTTGATTTCTGCCTGAACTGCCTCCAGCATTTGCTAAACATATTTCCTTCAGCCCACCTGGCAAGTCACAACATTAGCAACTGCCTTCTGTCTGACCTGACAGACCTGCCCCCCCAGCTGACCAGGAATGTGAACCCAATGGGAACACTGAGAAAGGGACAAAATTGTGCTGGTTCACCAGCTCAGGCAATGGGAGCATTGACCTGAGTCCTGGGGTCTCGTCCCTGCTTGCATGACATTTACGTCTTTCGTGTTAAAACAGCCACTGCAAATCTCACCCTTGTTAATACTATTAACCAGTTGACCCTGTCTTGTGCTTAGCACAGGGAAGCAAAGCTACAGAAAAAGCACCACCAGAAAGCTATTAACATTGCTTCAAACTGATAGGTTAGGAGTTTTTAAAGGGCAATGTCAGAGAAGGTTAGTCCCAGTGAAAAGGAATGAAGTGTGAATGAGTGTATGATCAAGCAGTAAGCAAACTCACAAGGTCTTGACAAAAGCAGGTGTCATCTCAGTTAGCTTTTGCTGTTGGTAATGTAGATGTCTCCAGCTGAATTATCCCTCTGCTAATAATCAGTGTTGAGCAATAGGCATTTTGGTGTATCTTAGAATCATGGAATCATAGAATAGCTAGGGTTGGAAAGGACCTTAAGATCATCTTGTTCCAGCCCCCCTGCCATGGACAGGGACACCTCCCACTAAACCATACCAACATGTATATTAAGGGATACTCAGTCCACCATGTCACAGTGTGAAGGGTTAAGTTTTCCTTGCTCTCCCTCTCTCAGGCTGAGTGACAAGGAACACTGAAGTTGGTTAATTCACCACAGAGGTTAGGCTGGATGGTTGCCTTCAGTAAATCACACAACCTATTGATAGTTCATTTATCGAAGCTTGCTGCTGACTCATGTTTATATAAACAACTATGAAAAAGATGCTTACTGGTTACTTCAGGCCAGCCTCTCCTAAAAATACATATTACAGCATATGGAACTTCAACAGCAAAGCAAAATTAACAAATAATCCCAGTGAAATTCCCCAGACTTCAACATTTCAGACATAAACCTGACAAGGAATCCAGGCTGATTGCCACAATTATAGTTCAATGAAGCTTATTTCAACAGATTGATCACTAGTACAGCAACAATAACCATTGAGACTACTTCTAACGCACTGAACTGCATACGTTTCTCTCTTCGGCAAGCTGTAAGATTCCATGAGTTACTCCACCAGCTATTTTTGAATGTTTATTGCAGAAGCCCTGTGATTCGTTCAGCTTTGGTCCCTGATATGCAAAAAAGATGTGGACAGGCTGGAGGAGGTTCAGAAAAGCGCCACAGAGATGATCCAAGGACTGGGAAGCCATATGAGGAAACACTGAGAGAGCTGGGTTTGTTCAATCTACAGAATGAAGGCTCTGGGGAGACGTTATAACTCTACAACTACTTAAAAGGAGGTTATAGTGATGTAGGGTTCAGTCTCTTCTCCCATGTAACAAACGATAAGACAAGAGGAAATGGCCACAAGTTATGCCAGGGGAGGGTTAGATTCAGTATTAGGAAAAATTTCTTCTCCAAAAGTGTTGTCAAGCAGTGGAACAAACTGCCCAAGGAAGTGCTGGAATCACCATCCCATGATGTTATTTAAAAAAAATATGTAGAAGTGTCTCTTAGGAACATGGTTTAGTGGTTGATGCAGTGCTGATTAACAGTTGGACCCAATGATTTTAAGGGTCTTTTCTGACATAAACATCTCTATGATTCTATGAAAATTAAGGGAAAGTCCTCTGAAGCCATGCTCAATGCATAGCAGCATAGCTATGGTGAATGGAAGAAGGCTCAGATATATTTGTTTACCATCCTACTTATCATATGCATTAAGTCTACCAAAGAGTCACCGTGGGGGTGCAGACATGTCTTTTGAAGGCAGATCTCTCAAATGGCTGACCACAGAAGTGTCTGGTACAGACAGCGTACTCAATAGAAATGGAGGAATTACACGATAGTTGCAAAACTGTCATGCAAAGGGTAATTTTCAAAGGTTACATTTCTGCCAAATATGTGTGAATTTTATTTTAGAAAGTGACATGACTCCAAATTCCAATTTTTCCTTTTCCATTTTTTTCTTTTTTTCTTTTTTTTTATTTTTTAACTTGGGCAAAGCAAAGTATTTTCCCTTTCCTTTTTTTTGGAAACTGCTGGATCATGTTAACTTTTTTCTATTTAAATAAAGAAGCTAAACCCCTTCATAGTATCTTTCTGGGCAGACAATTCAGTGTCAGCATCGGCATTAAGAAATGAGTTGTTTACATTAAAAGAGTCGTGAAGTCTTATCTATATTGAGACTATCCATATGCAGGCAAAAATTTTAATGAAAGAGGATTTTAAAGAAAGATGTATAGTTGCCAAGCAACTATACATCTATGCCCCTGACCGCTACACTGTGCCTTCTGTTTCTGCTGATGGCAGCCCTCTGTTTTCTTTCATCCAGCCAACAGCAGCTTCTCGCACTTAGAGTGACTCAACCCTTCCCTGTCCCAGTCTGTCACCTACTGAAAGCCAACAAAAAGAAAGGCTTCCTTGAACCTGCCCCAGCAGTGCTGCTATAGAATACTTACCTTTTTCTTTCAGGATTTGTTACCAAAAACATGTACGCTTTTTATACTGTTTCTTTGTCTTTCTGTAGCAATGTCCATGTGACAACCAATGTCACTACTCTTCATTTTTACACTGCAAAGCCCCCTTTGGCAAGAACACTGTATCCTGGTTGTTGTATGAAAGAAGATACACCTAAATACACTTAATGGGTTTTTTCAAACCTGCATTTTGGCAGAAGAATCAACCTGAGGGAAAGATGACCTGGCTGGGTCTTCCTAGGTGACTCATTGCTTGTTTGCACCACTGCTCTGTGACTTCTTCCCCACCATATCACTCTCCCCAGGTGCAAGAGCCACCTAACAGAGAGCAGCTGGAGCTGACAAGCTGCTTCTGGATGATGTGGTCCTTGAGGAGTATCAGCTTTGACCTCTGCATGTGAGGAAGCAAGATGAAGTTTCAACTGGTTGGCTTGTTCTTGTGTTCAGGGCATGCAGTTAAGAGTACGCAGATATCAAATGGGAGAGCTAATGAGGTACCACCATAACGTGTTACAGATTACAGATGAGCAGTGATATATGCATATGGCTCACCCTAACACTACAAATAGGAAAAAGAAATGGGGGGGGAGGTTTAACTGAACTGGTGAAAAAGAAGGAATTTAACAGCAGAACAATACAATAAATATTAACTAAAGATATAAAAGTAGCAAAGCCAGAGGCAATGGGCAATATGCAAACAAAGGAATTTTGCTCATATCTGGAGGCTTGGAGAATATAAAGGAGGACACTTTAGAAAAGAAAAAAGGGGAAAATTGAATATAGCATGAAGCAAATCATGGGAACAGGGCTGTTCAGCAGCCTCTGTACAGCAGGAATTCTGTGCCTGATCAGTGCAGGAACTATAAATTCACTTTTTCCACTGTATTTCTGCCTGAACTGTTTCTGTGATTAGGAGATACCTAGAGTGGTTTAACCTGCCATCAACAAGATAGTGGAGAGTTGTCTTTTTCCATGGATAGGGTAACACTTAGTGCATTTTCCACCTACCAACATTATGGTTGCTTTGTCACCCAAAGGATGAGAAAGCAAACTTCAGCCCTCTCTCAACCTGCTGGTCATGCTGCTGAAGATGTTGGCTTTATGGGCATCAAGAGAACACTGCCTGATCCTGTTGACCTTCTGGTCAACCACCACCCCCAAGTCCTTCTCCGCAGGGTTGCTCTCTCCTTTCATAAATCCAGGCATCCGAGTGGTCTGTTTGAAGCAGTTGTTTTACCTACCAGCTCCAGCCGTAGGCAAGGATTTAATTGTTTGATGGGTGATATGTAATACTAAAGCATGGCTCCTGCCCAAGGACCTCATAATGACAAAGACCTTACTGATACGTTCTAATTAGAGATTTACAGAAAGAGTGCTCAAAAGGCTATAGGCTCACTACAGCTCTCACCTATTCACAATCAAGAAGATAAATCACTTAAAACTTCATTAGAATTATTTAATAATTTCATATATCAGTCTCTGAACTTGCCATATATTCTTGGTTCAGCCCATTAGACATCTGACTTACACCCTAGATACTTTTATCCAATAACTGGGAAAAGTCTTGACTGTGTAAGATCCTAATTTAGGTATCTCATTTTAGTGCCCATAGCCAAATGGATGACTCTAGGGTTTCATGTATGAGAAATGAAAGAAAGCCCTGCAATGAAGAAGACTCTGTTCTTAATAGGCAAGTCAAGAAAGAGGCTGAGTTAAATAAAAGAATTAGTGTTTGCATCATGCAGAACTGGACTTAGTGGCCATTCATGTCAGATCCCTTTGACTTTAAGCTATTTGGATTGTTGGCATGTTTTTTTTCACAGCAGTGAAGGGAGGCCCAGAGAAATTAAACCACTTGCCTTCATTCATGTGGGGAGTCTGTGGACAAACTGAAGAATGAGAACAGATCTCCTGGGGACTTGTCTAATGGTTTAACCACGAGATCCTCATTCCTTCCATGCTGTGACTGCTTGCCTTCCAGCTGTCTTGCACACTCAGGGTCGGGGAGTATTGAATACATTTGGATAGCATACAGCACAAGCTGAATTCCTGCCAAGTGTTTAGCCTAAACTTGTGATGTTCTCTTTTGAAGTTTTAAATGAAGTGCTTTTAAAAGTCAATTTAGTTTTAGTCTTCTCTATGATGCTGGTCTTCCTGGTTCCAAACAGATGTTAATGTGGGAATTATCAGAATCTTCAGCACTTTTCTTGTATGATACCTAGTCAGACTACAATAAAATTTTGTATCTTTTTCTCCATCCTTCTCTCTCCCTCTTTCTTCTTTTCCCTCCCTCCTTGTCTTCCTCCTGAGCATATTAATCTACTAGTCTCCTCCAGTTATGCCAAAGAGAATACAGGTGAAAGGATCAAATATTTTTGAAGAATACATTTAGTGTGGTTCGCAAAAATATGGAGCGCAAAAATATGGAGCACAAAAGCATGTAGCTTTATTCTTGGAAATGTGGAAATTCTGCCTATATAGGAATATTTACCTAGAGATCAAAAATACATGAACCAAGTGATACCAAGCAATTAATTGCTTCAGTTCTTTCATATACCTCTCCTATTGACCTCTGCTGCATTGTGTGGTGACCACAAGAACATCCTCACTAGATGGAGCAGACACCATTTCTCTCCCCCACACTCTAAAAGCAAAGGAGAGAAGAAAAGGAACAACCATCTGGCACTCCATTCTCTGTCCAGTGGTCTTTAAGGGTTTTTCTCAATTTGCCTGTAAATTTGGATAGTATGCATGGGAAATCCTGAGTAGGTCTGGGACACCCTGAGTAGGTCTGGGACTTCCAGTTCATTCAGTTCCTTGTACCAGTACAGGCTGACAGCCATCTGGGAAAGAAGGTTTGAAGGAAAGGACTTTGGTGTCCTGATGGGCACCAAATTGGACTGTGTCAATACACATATGGCTAGGAGGTCAAGGGAGGGTATTCTTCTCCTCTACTCTGCCCTGGTGAGACCTCACCAGGTCTGCTGGGGTATGTCTAGTTCTAGGGTCCCCAACATAAGACATGGACCTGCTTGAGTGAGTCCATAGGAGGACATGAAGATGCTCCAAGGGCTGGAGCACCTCTGCTGTGGATACAGGCTGAGAGCCGGGTTTGTTCATCCTGGAGAAGAGAAGGCTCTGGGGAGACCTTAGAGCTGGTTCCAGTAACTAAAAAGGCCAACAATAAAGTTGGAGAAGGACTTTTGACAAGGGCAACTAGGGATAGGACAAAGGTTTTTGCAAGTCTAGGACTGTGTCTGTTCTGAGTCAAAGTGAGGAATTTGCTCAGGCAGCTGGGGCAGATTGTTCCAAAAGTTTCTGTCTTGTCTTCTCCTGTCTCCTTTCCTCTTATCTCTCTGTCCTGGTGGGACTTCTTCCCATGGCAGGGCTGCCCAACTTCGTCTCCTGGCAAATTGCAAGTCCCCTTTCCCTGTGCTTTCAGGGAATTCTAGGTACAGCAGATATAAATGAAAGGACATTTAGGTGGAAGGTAATGTCAGCTTTGCTGTCCTACACTCATATGGAGTCTCAAAATGATACTTTGGCTTAGCAGTAGGCTGAGGAGGTAAGCCCAAGGGAGAATAAAGAAAACCTTGAGAAAAGACAGTGGCGTGATTATGGTTGAGCTAAATCCAGTTTTAATTTCCTCAAAGCAGATGTCCTAATTTGCAAATTACCTTTCTGTGATAGAGATCCTGTGTCCCACATGTAGTTAAAATATAAACAAGTTTCTTAGGATCAGGTGGCAGCTTATTGAAAGTAGCAAACCACATGCACCTCTTTTCTTGCATTCATGGTTTGGGTTGAACTCCTCTGGTTTTGGTTTGTACTAAAAACCTTGGCCTTTCCAAAAAAAGAGGCTCCCATAGTGTTTAAGATGAGCTATTTATTTTTGGTTATTTTTTTTTTCCTATAACTGGACGGAGCACTGCCTTGTGTTTGGGTGGTCAAATATAGTTTGTGCGCCTTGGAAGCCACCAACGGTTGTTAGTTTTTCATCTATATTTCATAATAGCTGAAATCTCCCAAGAACTCAGTGCTGAATTCACAGGCTGTCTGGAATTTAATTGTGGGGTCAACATGGAACATTCTTCCTGGAAAAAGAGATGATGAGGTGGAGTAGTAAAGATGGTTAACCAGAAAAGCAAACAAAATCAGTCATAGATATTTATTAGTATTTAAAATAGAGTCTTGTCAAGCAATGTGTGTGAATGTATGTGTTAGGGGAGGAGGGTGCTTGAGGGAGAGAATAACAGCCATTCAGGGTGGGCAAACAAGGCCAGGATGTACCCTGTAATTTTCGTAACGAGAAAATTTGCAGCAGGAGGCTTGGCATCTGAGGTAAACTCAATGTGACAGGCTGCCAAAGAAATAGAGTTGCTACATTAAGCATGGTTTAGCATGGCTAAGGTATCCCTTATCTAGTGAAAGAAATATAGATTATACAGTATGAAAAAGCTTGTTCTATTTCCTCTCCTCACAAACACTTGTAACAACACTATGGTCATTAATAATCTCCACCTGTATCTATTTCCTTATATAAACTCTTGGCAAAATAACTGATACTAAAATCCATGTACACAGAAATACACACACACACATACTAGGAAACTACAGTTTTCTATGAAGCAGAAATTTAAAGTAAAAATTCAAGTTTGCACTAAAACCCAGTAATGTTCAAAGATTTCAGCTAAATGACATAACACTTTTTGGTGGATGTGTTCGTTTTCAGAACCAGACCTCAATGTAATATTGACTCACTTGGGCTGCTGCTGTGCAAGGGGAGGTAAAGGTACAGCAATCAGGAAATTCTTCCATGGTTTCAATTCAATATGCATCTTCTATGAAGTTGATAAGAAGTAACTTACCATCTCCCCTAGTGCAGGGCTGGAGCAGAAAGACTAAGTAATGATGTGTTGAGAAGCAGAATCCTGAGATGGACATGGGAGATGAAGAGGGACAAAGTGGTTGCTTACCCCTAGGAAGACTATCCAAGAAGCCAGGGCAAATATCATTTTTACATGTGTATTCAGAGGGATTTTGAGAATACACATCTCTTTCCTAATGCTGTACAAGGTAGCTGTAACTCCCCTCTTTTCCAGATGAAGTTATTGTACAGAGAGCCCAGAAACTGAACCATGGTTTATGGAGACCCATATTCGTGATTTCTGAGTGTGGAGAGCTAGAATTAGTGATAGAGATTTGATGTGACTGCTTTAGCTCTGCTTGAATTATATGAAAAGAAATACGAATTTGAAAAAGCTAGACCTCTGCATTACTAAAATTTAAAGACACCAAAAACTGATTTCTCTCGAAATAATTCATTCTATTGGAAATGCCTTCACTACACCATTCCAAATCAAAATCTCTACAGAAGTCATGCCTGAGTCTGATATTATTTCAAGCATTCAAAATCTTGAATTTGAAAGACAGATCTGTGCCACACGTAAACTTTCTGTCTGCCACATAACTAAACTTTCTGTCTTTGTCACCTCTTATTATTAGTATACTTTTCTGCCCATTTGTTTTTTCAGAGCCAAAGGATCAAAGCATGAAGAACTAGTGTCCACAGATTCTACCATACCAAGGAATAAATATGTCTTTTTTTTTTAATTCTCTGGGATTACAGAATTGAAAGCTAACATTAACAGCTGTCTGGCAAGACTGACTTTTTATTGTGCTTCTCTAAACTTGTTAATGAGAACACTTCTTTTAAAAGAGTCTAAGAAAATATCATAATGAAAAATGCCTCACTTCATCTTTTAGTCTACTCTGTTTATCCAGCTTCTTCAGTCTTTTCTTTGTAACCCTTTCCCTTCTCCTCAACCTGTTGCTATTATCCTCTGTATATGTGTCAAACTATTAATTGCCAAGTGTAACTCATGAGTTAATAGGTCTGGGAGATTAAGAACTGAACTGTGCACCTTTTTTTGGCACCTCTCTACAAGATATTAATACATGGTGACTTGCCAGGGAACTGGAGGGTGGAAACTGGCACTTTGTTGACAAAATCTGGTTAAATTTTTTATTTTCTTGCCAGCTATTGAGTAGCTTCAACTGAGGAGCCACCATCAAGCCCCAATGGGATTTAACGGAAATTGTAAGTAATCATCCTCCTGTTTCTCTGTTGACCCTTCCAGCATTCCACTTCCACTTTCTTACCTTCCTCCTACTTTGATGGCAGCTTCCCAGGAACAATAAATTAGGGAGTCTGTGTGTAATTGAACCATAGTGTCTGCTAGCAATCACAAGACAGCACTGTGTCATTCAAACGCATATTTAGAATCACAGAATCACAGAATCATAGAATCATAGAATAGTTAAGGTTGGAAAGGACCTTAAGACCATCTAGTTCTAACCCCCTTGCCATAAGCATGGGCACCCCACACTAAACCATGCCACCCAAGGCTCCGTCCAACCTGTCCTTAAACACTGCCAGGGATAGAGTGCTCACAACTTCCTTGGGCAGCCCATTTCCGTGCCTCACCACCCTCACAGTAAACAGTTTCTTCCTTATAGCCAATCTTAACCTCCCCTGTTTAAGTTTGATCCTGTTATCCCTTGTCCTATCACTACAGTCCCTAATGAAGAGTCCCTCCCCAGCATCCCTATAGGCCCCCTTAAGATACTGGAAGGCTGCTAGGAGGTCTCCATGCAGCCCTCTCTTCTCCAGGCTGAACAGCCCCAACTTTCTCAGCTTGTCTTCATATGGGAGATGCTCCAGTCCCCTGATCATCCTCGAGGCCCTCCTCTGGACTTGTTCCAACAGTTTCCATGTCCTTTTTATGTTGAGGACATCAGAACTGCACACAGTGCTCCAGGTGAGGTCTCCCGAGAGCAGAGTAGAGGGGCAGGATCACCTCCTTCGACCTGCTGGTCACACTCCTTTTGATGCAGCCCGGATATGGTTGGCTTTCTGGGCTGCGCACACACTGAAGCCGGCTTCATGTTCATGTTCATGTTAATGTTCATGTTCATGTTCATGTTCATGTTCTCATCAACCAACACCCCCAAGTCTTTCTCTGAATGGCTGCTCTGAATCTCCTCTTTGCCCAAGCTGTAGCTGTGCATGGGATTGCCTCTACCCAGTTGTAGGACCTTGCACATGGCATGTTTAAACTTCATGAGGCTGGCATCACCCCACCTCACCAGCGTGTCAAAGTCCCTCTGGATGGCATTCCTTCCTTCCTGCTTATCCACCGAACCACACAGCTTGGTGTCATCGGCAAAATTGCTGAGGGCGCACTCAATCCCACTGTCCATGTCAGCAACAAAGATGTTGAACAAGACTGGTCCAAACACCGATCCCTGAGGGACACCACTTGTCACTGGCTTCCAGCCGGACACTGAGCCATTGACCACAACTCTTTGCGTGCTGCCATCCAACCAGCTCTTTATCCACCAAGTGGTCCACCTATCAAATTGATGTCTCTCCAATTTAGAGGCAAGGATGCCACGTGGGACAGTGTTGAACACTTTGCACAAGTCCAGGGTGATGATGTCAACTGCTCTACCCCTGTCCATCAGTTCCATAGCCCCATTGTAGAAGGCCATCAAATTGGTCAGGCAGGATTTCCCCTTAGTGAAGCCATGCTGGCTGTCACCAAGCACCTTGTTGTTTTTCATGTGCCTTAGCATATCTTCCGGAAGAATCTGCTCCAAGATTTTGCCAGGCACGGAGGTGAGACTGACTGGTCTGCAATTCCCTGGGTCATCCATTTTCCCCTTCTAGAAAATGGGGGTTATATTTCTCCCTTTCCAGTCTCCAGGAACTTCACCTGATTGCCATGATCTCTCAAATATGATGGACAGTGGCTTAGCAACTTAATTTGCCAGCTCCTTCAGGACCCACAGATGGATTTCATCAGGTCCCATGGATTAGTGTACGTTCAGGTTTTTAAGATGGTCTTGAACCAGATCCTCTGCTACAGTGAGCCCAAGGTCTTCATTCTCACAGTCCCTGTGTCTGACTTCCAAGACTTGGGTGGTGCAGTCAGAGCCTTTCCCGTTGAAGACCGGGCAAAGAAGTCATTCAGAACCCCAGCCTTCTCCATATCCTGTGTAGCCAGTTCACCCAATAGCTTTTAGAGGGAGCCTACGTTGTCCCTGGTCTGTCTTTTATTCACAATGTACCTATAGTATCCCTTCTTGTTATCCTTAACATCCCGAGCTAAGTTTAATTCTAACTGGGCCTTAGCTTTCCTTACGTGTTCCCTAGCTTCCCGGACAACATCCCTGTATTCATCCCAGGCCACCTGTCCTTGCTTCCACTTTTTATAAGCCCCTTTTTTCCTTCGAATTTTTCTCAGCAGCTCCTTATCCATCCAAGGAGATCTCTGGCCCTCCTTGCTGCACTTCCTTCTAGTTGGGATGCAACACTCCTGGGCTTGTAGCAGGTGATCCTTGAATATCATCCAGCAGTCTTGGGCCCCCCTGCCCTCTAGGGCTATATCCCATGGAACTTTCCTATGCAGGTTCCTGAAGAGGCCAAATATCTGCTCTGTTGAAGTCCAGGGCAGTGAGCTTGCTGCACGCTCTTCCCACTGTCCTGAGGATCTCGAATTCTACCATCTCATGATCGCTGCATCCAAGGCTGCCCTGGAGCATCACATTTCCAATGAACCCCCCCCCCCCCCCCCCCCGATATGATAGACAATACATACTTACGGTGTTTGATATTTTTCAAACATGATGGACATCGCATATTTACCCTGTGCAATGGCAAAGATCTTTCAGACTCTTCTTTTCAGGCAGAACCTCACCTTTTTTCTCCCTCCAACCCTAACTTAAGTTTTCTTATTTTTCATATATTTATGAAACACTTCTCAGTGTTTTACTGATCTTTCTGAATGACAGATGCTGGGAATCCTTTCCATACACAGTTGCTTGATGCCTGAATAGGTGGTAAAGCCATCTATGTGTCTCCCATATTTATTTACTTTCTAGGGATTCTTTTCATTTTTTATGCAGAAATTGAGCCATGAAAGTGTTGTTTCTTCTTTTCCACTGTACATCTACACAGGCATTTTTATATTTTGCAGCTTCATTTAACTTGATCTCCCTTACATCTTTTTTGGCATGGACAATTCCCATCTCTCCTTTTCACTGATTACCATTTTGGATTGCTCTTGGCTGCCCATAATCCTTATCTCTTTTGGCCCCTTTTCACAAATCCTCTGTCCTCATGCATATTCTTGGCACTTCCCACTTGAGTGAGATCTATGAATTTCATTCATGCTTATGATTATTTCTCTGCCAGATCATATATGAGGATGTTAACTGATACATGTGGATATTCCACTAACTGCTTTCCTGCAATGCCATGTAATATTATGCATGATTCATTGCCCTCTGTTTTTTGTTTTCAGCATCTCAGTTAACTATTGAGCTCTGCAGCTGCTCACAGACAGGCTGATTTGATTCATGTGCAAGAACAACTTCATGAGATACTGTCTGACATGCTTTGGTACAGACCAGATATTTTATATCTACTGTAATAATTTTAATCTTGTTATTCTGCTATAACAAAAAATAAACTGAATCCACATGTATCTAAACTTAATCTATCTGTTTATTTTCATACAAAGTCAATGAAAAGCACACTAACTCAAAACAGTAGCTTCCCTCCACCTCTTGTTGCAAAGAATAGGTTGAGACTTTTACTAACATCGTAGCTGAATGTTGCTTTAGTAGTTGGGACAGTGGTCTTGTGAAAAGGGTATTGCTTTTTCACCATATGATACAGAAGGAACTCTGCACCTGCTTAAGTTAGACCAGTCAAGTAAATTCCCTTTTAAGCTCTTCTCCTACAAACACGATCTGATTTTCAAAATAGGAATAAATTCATTCCAAGGGTATTTTTGTGAGTGGAGATAGTGAAAAGAGAGATCAACAAACAGATATGAAAAAATGGATAGGAGAAAGTACAGGCTGTGTAGGAAAGAGAGAACATGGAGAGTTTCTTATCAGACTAGCTCAACCACATTTCACAGAATCACAGAATCACAGAATCCTAAAGGTTGGAAGGGACCTCAAAAGATCATTTAGTCCAACCCCCTGTGAGGGAAACCATGTATTGTTTGTGTGTCCATATTTCTGCTTCTTTTCACAAGTGCCCAGCTGCCTGCTCTCTGTGTTGGTGCCTGAACTTGGTCAGCACCTGCTGCTTTTATGAGGTTGCACCTTATTATTTTCTATGTTTCAGTGAAAACAACAAAACTCTGAGGTTGTCAGGAAATCTATTATGCCTTTTTTTTTTTTTTTTAATAAGTTACTAAACAACTTTGGCGTTTTGCTGTTACTTTTTAGCAAAATGCTAAAATCTTTCCTACCAGTGAAGTCTACAAGGATTTCTTTGTTATAAGCAAAGCATTTACTCTCAAAATAAAATGCCATTTGGAAGAAGGTTCCAGGAAAGCTGGCCCCTCCATTTCCCTCTTATGTCACTGTTGCTTCCCCAAACCCAAACTAAGTAATGACGGGATGATCAGCTGGATGCTGTTCTACATCTTTTATTTCATCACATCTTTTGCCAAGGAAACTTCAAGAGGACAGTCTTTAAGAACAGAGATCAAACCAGGAAGTGTGAATAAAAAGCTTCATTTTCTGGTCCTGGGCCAGGGGAAAGATGTATGTTAATTTATGAATGAATCAGATTTGTGCTGGAAACCATTTACAAGGAATGTGTTCTTGGTCTCTTGCTTCATGCTAGTCAAAGCAGTCACCTATTGATGTCAAGCTGCATCTAGGCTGCCACTGTTATGCTAACCCTAATGTAAATCCAGGCCTTTAGCTTGAATGATTCACAAGTTTCATTAGAGAAAAAGGTCTGCTAAAACCTCCAGAAAATTCCTCTGGAGAGCTGAGAGTGTATTAGATTCAACTGACATCTGTATTTGGATTAAAATTGCATTCTTAGTTATATTTCTCCTCCCACCACTTTAAATCTCCAAAAAAGCATAACTTTAGAAAGGAAGACCACATTCCCTAACATCCAAGAGGAAGATTTACAAGCCAGATGGTGATACTTAAAATATGATGCAAGTTAATTTTTTCCTCTCTTTCAATGTGAAAACATCATCATGCCTTTCTCCTACTATCTCTGTCTCAAGATGACTGAGTACTCTAACCTCACTAAATCCTTCTGCACTAATTAAAAACCCTTCCTGAGCAGTGATAGAGACATCAGACAATACACCTTCTATCATTAGAAAGCAAAAGCTTATTTACATAGGTTTAATAAATAGAATGCATAAAAAAGCTCTTCCTTCTGTCCCCCCCGAAATAAGATTCTGGCTTTCATTAAAAAAAAAAAAAAATAAAAATAAAAAAAAAATATACAAAAATGTAGGGGAAAAAAAAAAAGAGAAGGTTTCAAAAAAATATTACTTGCTTTTGGCGGTCACAGCTTATATTTTCAGGTTATAGCCAATGGATTTTGGCAACTGAAACCCAAAAAAAACACCAGTGGCTTTGAACAAATTAAAACCAAAAGTAATCCAACAAACCACTCAAAAAAGCCTTTTTCTCAAAATATACCTTTTTCTTCTCAAGAATGGTTTAGGATAAAGTGCTTCAGTTTGCAACCACAAAATGTTTAGTTTAAAAAAAACCAGCAAAAACTTTCTTTCTGGCTACCAGACTTTGCTTTCATGAGAGCATCAGGACACATCTGCAACTTCAGAGCTCTGCTTGGGACAAGGGCTTAACACTGTATTTTGTTGTACATTGCAAAATGAGCCTGTGGCTCATCATGAGGGACACTGAGTGAAATTATAGGTCTTGTGTAATACAATAACACCAACTGAATGGTTTAATACCATTTTTTGGCAGTACCATCTAGGAATTGATAAAACATTGTGAACATTTGCAGTGACACTGAGAGGACTGTATTTCCTCCCATGTTGTGGTCTCTTTGCATGTCATTTGTCTGATGATACGCAGATGTTGAAAATTAAGCCAAAGAATCCCGCTTTAGTGTTACTCAGAAAACACAAAGTGTTGGAAAGCATTTCTATGTCCAACAAAGAATCTCCCTGGTATATCCTATTGCCACTTGTGTGTACCCAGCTTCTGTCTGGAGATCAGGAGTGTGCTGGGGGTAAAAAGAAAACATGCCCTTCAACTTTTCCTGTTAATGATAGGAGATCTTCCTGATGCAGCTGGAGTAGCATAATTAGAAAAATGTATAAACTTAAGCCAAAGACTAGCTAAAAAAAACCCCCCAAAAGTGTAAAAATCTGTGCACATTCATAACAGTTTCCTCAACACGCCATAGTTCCACACTCTCATCTCCAGGGCCCCAGACATTGTAAAAGCCTGTCAGTGCCTTTTGAGCAGCTAGAGCATTTTAACAGCTGGTCTTCAGCAGTGAAATACTCTTTCAAAAGAGCCAAATCTGAGTTTGATTGTGACAGCATTCATAGTTTGATGGTCAACCACCACTGTCTTTCCAAAAATAATGTAGATATTATAAAAGGAAACTACAACAGTGTTTTGTTTTGCAGTGGAAGTGCATTTTAGTACTGAACCCCACAGTCATCTCATTTATTGTCCATTGGCTCATTCAGCAGGATGGCTTGGAGTGTGCAAACTGTAACTTTTGGGGAAGAAATAAAAAGGGCAGCTCTACCACAAACACCTAACATACACTCTCTAAGTCTCTCATGGCAACAAGAGGTTTTCAGTCTGAAATAGGGAAGTCTAAAAGATCTGATTGCTGTCTTCAACTACTCAATCGGAGTAAGGGGAAGATGTACACAGACTCTTCTTGTGAGTCCATTGTGATAGGAGTAAAGGTAAAAGACACCAGCTGAAAGAAGGGAAATGCCCTTTAGATACTGGGAAATAAATAAGTCATTGTAAGGTTAGTCAGATGTTGGAAAACAAGACAAGAGAGTTTATGGAATCTCCATCCCTGGACATATTAAAAAATTAACTAGACCAAGTTCAGCAACCTGATCTAAACTCCTCTGAGTGGGGTGTTAGATCTGACAGCTTCCAGCCAGCTCCTCCAACCAAAATCATTTAATGCCAAATTTTTAATCAATAAGACAGCTTCATACCACATGAGCAGTGGCTGTGTTTGGTCCAGACACCAAACTAAATTGAGTCTGAAACAAAATCCTCAAGCCACGTGTAATGAATTTAGAGGGACCACACCATCACCTTCTTTGATGAGTTGATCTCTTTTTATTGCACCAAGTAAACAGTTATGGTAACATCTAAAGAGACACAAGTTTTCAGCCAGAACAATTTTTTCTGTATCCAGTATAAAATTCATAGAATCAGTTCCAGCCCCCTGCCACAGGGGACACCTTTCACTAGACCAGGTTGCTCCAAGCACTTTCCAACCTGGCCTTGAACACTGGATGGGGTAGCCACAGCTTCTCTGGGCAGCCTGTGCCAAGGCCTCATCTACTCACTTCATGGGAAAGAACTTCATAGGAGCCCATCTAAATCTCCCCTCTCTCAGTTTAAAGCCACTCCCCCTTGTTCTATCCCTACCTGCCCTTGTCAAAAGCCCCTCTTCATCTTTCTTGTTGGCCCCTTTAGGCACTGGAAGCTGCTCTAAGGTCTCCCCAGAGCCATCTCTCCAGGCTGATGAAGACCAGCCCTCTCAGCCTGTCTGCATAGAAAAGGTGCTTCAGCCCTCAAAGCATCTTTGAGACCCATTCTGGGCTCACTTGAGCAGGTCCACATCTTTCTTATGTTGGTGGCCCAGAGCTTGACACTGTTGTCCAGGGTCAGTCTCACAAGAGCAGAGTAGAGGGGAAGAATCTCCTTCCTCTACATGCTGGTCATGCTTTTTTTGACACATTATCCACAACATTATCCAAAAACACCCAAAACAAGGTTTCTGTAAACTGCTTGATAATCCTGTACGATAGGTTAAATTCAGATATGGTATACTTTGCAGTTTGCCCTCTCTGTGCTACCATAGTTGAGATATTTTAGCTATTTAAAGTCTATAGAGTGACATAAACTCACTGGCATTGTTTTGTGCAATATGAATAAGTTGCTGTGGCAGTTAGTGATAGCAAAGTGCAGATGAGGCTGGCTGCAACCCTCCATCAGTGTGTGGATCCTTTCTGGAAGGTATTATAATTTCTGAATGTCACTGCTGTTAAAGAACAGTTGCACTCCTTGCATCTGTCAGAACTCAGCATAGAAACCTTTACATGGATACCAAAGAAAAAACAAAACATAAATAGAAGCTCCCAAAAGACGTTCCTACCTGAATATGGAGAAGATAGAATAACCTTTTGTAGGAAGTTCTCAATAACAGCATTTGAGGACAAAAGCCTGATTAAATGTATTAAACATCAAGGATTTTTGCCCTTCAATACCATTGTTTCTTATCAGTACACCTATCCCATAAATAACTGAATAATATCCCTCTGACACTCAGATTGACACAACATATTTGATATTATCTGCAGAAACCAAAGATGCCTGATGGGCTTATATTGTTCACTGTAATATATTCGTATTAGTGATGCTTCTTGCAGCCTGTTTTATTAGTCCTTTCATAGGACTCCTTTCACAGTCCTTTCATAGTAACTCCTGTGAAATTGATAACAATCAACCTCAACTTTTGAGGTCTAGTACTGAAATTCTACTTCATTCTTTTTCTTACCCTAATTCTACCCCATTACTCATTTATGTCATTTTTATAAAATGTTCTCCCAAACATAGATGAATACGTGGTGGGTTGTTTTGTTGTTTTTTTTTTTTTTTTTTGGGGGGGGGGGGGGGG